>JAJEJO010051614.1:0-131770 GCA_020662805.1 Glaucomys volans
AATCCAGAGAATGGAACAGTGGTGTGTTGGGCGGAACCAGTGATTACCACCAGCTCCCAAGACCAGAGTGTTAAATATTTAGAAATTTTTTGAAACACCTGTCAAACTATTGGTAGCTTGAACTCGGCCATGGGGGGACCCTGCAAACATCAGCAAATGGCCCAAAGATGAAGCTTCCCACGTCCCAGCCT
Source organism: Glaucomys volans (assembly GCA_020662805.1). Lineage (NCBI taxonomy): Eukaryota > Metazoa > Chordata > Mammalia > Rodentia > Sciuridae > Glaucomys > Glaucomys volans. The sequence goes on from JAJEJO010051614.1 coordinate 192, forward strand.
CCTGGCCAGCATCTCAGCACTTGTCCCCATCCACAGCTTCCAGAGTCCCCACCAGCTGGCCATTTCTCTTGTGCCAACAGCAGGTTTGGATGCAAACCCCAGACATCATTTTATCCCTACGTACTTTAAATGCATCTCTAGATCATAAGGACCGTCCATTTGACTGACCCAAAATGCCATTTCCACACCCAAAAACCCCTGTAATCTTTTAATATCATCAGATGCCCAGCAGAATATATTTGTACAGTTAGTTTGACTCAGGATCCAAATAAGGGTCACACAGTACTCTTGGCAAGAAAGTCCCATGTCCCTTTTGCCCAATAGGTTTCAAGGTTAGTTTGCTGGGGCTGCTGGAACCAAGTGCCACAAACCAGAGTGGTTTACACAGTGGAAATGTGTGTCTCGGCGACTGGAGGTGGAAGTCCGGGGTGAGCTGTGGGCGGGCCTGCTTCCTCCTGAGCGCCGTGAGTGAGGGAGAACCTGTCCTGGGTTCTGGTGTTCCTGGCTGGTGGACACCTCACCCTGCCTTGTCCTGTCTCCCCTGACCCCTGTGTCTGCTCCGAAGTCCCTTCTTAGAGGACACCAGTCAAGTTGGATGCTTGACTTGGCTTTAACTTGAATATCTCTGTAGAGACACTATTTCCAAATACGATCACTTCTGAGATTAGGTAGATCAAAGCTTTAATGAATGAATTTGGGGCGGAGCCAACTCCATCCATAATAGTTTTGTTTTGTTTTTTCTATTTCCTTGTGATTTAGTTGTTAAAGAACCAAGATATTGTTGAATTTCTGACTTTTGCTGATTTCTTCCACATAATCTCAATCATAACACGTTTCTCTCTCCCTCCAGATTTCCTGTAGACTGATAGGTAGACCCAATCCCGTGACCAGATTAAGATATGGTTACTTTAGCAAGAATGTGCTAGGAGAGGCGCAGGACCAATCACAGGCTACAGACTCTCCACCTGACAGATCCATCCACAGTTCCCCATCAGCCTTGCATTTAATGACTTCAACAGCCCTTAATGAACATGGCTCAGATCTATTATCCCACTGGGGTGGAAAGCTGTCCTCTTTAATTGCTAGTTCTGCATGTGTTACCTGAAATTCTTCACGAAGAACCTTCCACTTGCTTACTCTGAAGTCCAGTTCATACCAGCAAGACAGGCTAAAGATTTCCTTCATTTCCTTTATTTATTGGTCTTCAAAATAATGAGTTGGTGCCTGAGCATCTTCCACAAAGGAATGATGCGAGCAATTTATTAGTATTATAATGAGTTTATGGACTTTGACATGGATGATTCATTGCTGTTATTCTGTTACTTGAAGTCATTATTATTCTTCTTAATGTTCAAAATTACCCATCTTGCCCATGGAGAGCACCTTCCATTTGGCTCCAGAATTCTGACACAGCTCTGAAAGTCCCTGAAGGTGTTCTTGGCTTCTGGTAGATCCGTGAGTTCTAGGTTCATCTTGGACACTTCTTTCTCAGACTTGCAATTAGCTATTTCTCCAAGGAACACTGATTCCTTTTATGGGAAATTAGCCTTTAGAGTCAAATATCTGAATGCTAACAATGCCTATTTGTAGATTATTTATAGAACTTTTAGTTATGGACTAGTGGGAAACACTTCTATAAAAGAAAATATAGGGGACTGGAGTTGTGGCTCAGTGGTAGAGCGCTTGCCTGGCATGTATGAGGCCCTGGGTTCGATTCTCAGCACCACATATAAATAAATAAAATAAAAGATCCATTGACAGCTGAAAAAAGATTAGGAAAAGAAAATATATCATGAGTTCATGTCAATTGTCCACTTAAATTTAGAACTACAGGATTTTGCATAAATTGTCTCATTTTATACTTGCATCTCTTTTTAAACTGACTGTCTTGGTTCCTAATAATGTTAACATGATTTAATTATCTATGTGCACACACACACGTGTAAATGTACACACATACACATGGTTCAAATGAACACTTTTAATATTATAAAATACTTAGTAAATTTTATTAGTAAATATATTTCATAAATATTATTGAAAACTATTTAAACGTTGTTAGTAGTTGCTTGATCCCTTATAGTGTAACCTACTAGAAATGTACACTTAATTACCATGCTTTAATGTCACATGAAATCGTTCCTTTCTGTTGACTCATCTACTCAACTACTAAGTTAATAAGGCTTTGCTTTTGATTGTTTTTAAACCCAAAGGAGCAGGAAGAAAATTTAGCTTTCAGTTTTTAAAGATTGCTGTCTCCTTTTGGGGGGTGGAGGGTACTGGTTGAGGGGCACTTGACCACAGAGCCACATCCCCAGCTCTGTTTCATATTTTATTTAGAGACAGGATCTCACTGAGTTGCTTAGCGCCTCACTTCTGCTGAGGCTGGCTTTGAACTCGAGATCCTCCTGCCTCAGCCTCCCAAGCCACTGGGATTATTACAGGTGTGCACCACTGCGACCGGCTTCTACTTTGATTTAATTTTATTTTGTAATTATATCAAACATTGACATGGACCCAAAGTCAAATCAACAAAATGAGCTCAATTCAGAGGCTCAGGCTCCCGTTCCCACTCTCCAATCTGCCCCTCCTTGCTTTATCTCCCATGAAAAACTGCCTGCAAATAGGAGTCAGGATATTTCACCTTTCCCACGTGGTTCGGCATTTTATCATGAAATCACACTTTCACTTCGTGTTTCCTACAGATCACTGTAGAGAGAGTTGAGATTTAAGGTCTAGGTTTTAATAGTCACTGCCATCATCAAGCAGTCCCAAGGGCAACAGAAAAACGGAATGTCCCCATTGATGTCAGAAGTTTTTATTAAGTAAAAAGAAACCCCCAGCTCCAACTTCCTCAGGGAGCTTCTGAAGCTCTGAGCTTCTCAAATAACCCTGTGGGCAATGTCCCTGGTCCCTGTTCAAAGAGAGTATGAGTAACACCACTTGCACTGGTCCTGCGGCTGCCTGGCATTTGCAAGATGCATGAGGAACCACGGGAAGGGGAAGGACTCAGTGGACAGGCGGGGCTGGGCTCTGGCCTGGACTCTCAGCTTCCTAGGACCTGGGGGAAGTCAATTCCTTCCTGAAGGGGTTCGCAGGGGAACCCAGTCACTCCCGGCAACTTCAGTGCCAGGAACAGGGTCTGGCAGGAAGTGGAAGTAAACATGCCACGATTGCAGCTGTGATTTGCATAAGCTCCTTCGCACACTCGATTCCACCTGGATTCAGCACTCCTCTGAGCCGGGTATCCAGGCTGGCACCATCTACTTTTAGGTTCAATTTAGGACTCCGTGGTACTGTATGCTAATAGGCTGTGGAAATTAGGTGCCTCTTGTATAATCCACACCTCTGACACAGTGTCTGCGTTCTGGACTTGAACCCTGATTTCACTACACACACTGAGGGGATTGTAACCACAGAATAGCTGCTTCTCTGTCCAACCTCCACTCATGTCTCCGATTAATTTATGTCACGATTGGTCCTTAATCAAGAGCCACCAACAGTTCAAGCCGGATCACCGGAGGAATGAATGAGCCCATTGACAACAATCTAGTCTGTGATTTAAATTTCGAGAAGGAATTGAAGAAAAGCAGAGGAGAAACCTCATTTTTTATATATTATTTGACTTTTATTTGAGACATTCCTTTTAACTGGACCATTCCCTTGACTCAGAAGACATTCTCTTTTCAAATATTCTCCCTTGAACTTCATCTGCAATGACACAAAATTATCAAAGAGATCAAGGAGTGTTTTTGAACAGACACATCCCAAGACACTAAAACCAGCATGTGTGTGTGTGTGTATGTGTGTGTGTGTGTGTCTTTTCTCAGTGAATTTCCCTCAGCCCAGTGGTTCTGAGGCTCATCTGCTCTTTAGAATCCCATGGAAGAGAGAATTCAAAAACTGATGCCCAGCAGGGCAGTCCTGGGAATAATAATGGTCAAATTATATTGTCATATTGTGTGCATGTGTGAATATGTGATGACAGATCCCATCATTATGTACAACTATAATGCACCAATAAAAAATGCGGAAAAAATAATAAAGAAGAAGATTGCAACCTGGAGAGGGGGTTGTGGGGACTGATCCCAGGCTGAGCCCTGGGGCACCCAGCACCAGCCCTCTTCTGGCCCCATCCCAGGTGATTGAACTGTCCAGCAGATGTACCAACCCGTGCCATTGGTGGCTTGCTCATGAATAACTGCAGGAATGACAGAGGTGAAGTCCTGTCCTTGACCCTATAACCCTCACAAACTCAGGAGCCTAAGCCCACACTAACCAATCTGGCTCATTCTGAACTTTCAGAGTCTGCAGCTTCCAGTTGGTCCCTAAAGAGGAAATAGTGCTGAGAAGCTGCTCCCAGAGCTCAGAGGAGGCCTCTCTGGCCTTCAAATGTCAAGATGTTGCCAGCAACAGCACCTCAGGAAACCCCCGCGTGTGGCTGGCAGGGGACTTCTCTGTGGCCTTCAGGAGACCCAGGGCAAGGGCAGGGCAGTCTGCCAGCCAGAGCCAGCGCCTGGCACAGCTCAGGCTCAGCCCCGCTCTTTGGGAGCCAAGGAGTGAAGGACCATGTGAAGGCCTGGTGGAGGGGACTCTGTGGGCCTCTGACATGGGATGGGACGGTTCGCTGCTGGCCCCACGTGAGGGAGCACAGCATCTCCTTTCATTGTCACAAAGGCTGAGGTCTTCCCGCAGCCCCCTGCACTTTCAGAGCTTGGAATTCTTTCTGAAAAAGGGAAGTTCACACAAGCCCAGGGGAAGTGAGTAGCCAGGGTTAAAACAGGCTGTGGCACCAGAGCCCTGCTCCACCCTCAGCCTTCTGCCTGGGTCGCTCAGGGCTCTGGAAAGGCCCTTGGAAGCCCAGACAGAGCCTCTGGTTTTGTCCCAGGAGCGCAGTGAGGCCGCAGTACCTCTCCATGTTCCTACAGGGCCCTGTGAGGCCCAGAGAGACCCAGAGAGGCCCAGAGAGCGAGGGAAGGGCGGACCTGGGAGCAGAACTACAGCCCTGCCTCCCATTGCTGGTCTGCTGCGAGGTTTGTTTTTCACAAGGAAAGAATTCATCATGCTTTGTCACTGTGCTAGGCCAAGGGACAGAGGAAGGCTTCTGTGCTGGGGACAGCCAGGTCAGCTGGCCTCCAGAGTGGAGGACAGACCCTTGGGGCAGTCAGAGGATTGCTTATCAGACTGCCCTCTCTTCCCCGGGCTACTGGGGCAGAGATTCTTGACTAAGTCAAGTACTGGGTCCTCAGGGCTGTCTTTTTAGGACCTCCAAATCTGGCCGCCTCTCCAGGAAATAAATATGTCAAATTGAATTAAGTTTGACCCCAAACTGCCTCCATAGAGAGTGAACCGTAACCCAACTTAATGGGTCAAAAACCTGCAACCAAACTTAAGTGTACTCTTCAGACATTAGTGGAGTCTCAGCCAATCAGAGGAGCCCAGCCTTCAGCCACTCTCTCTCCCCCCACTGCTTTTGGTCCAAGTGGTACCTGGTTCCAGAACCTTCTTTCTGCTCAATCTCTATTAAAGTTAACTTGTTAAAACTCTGTTAAAGTTTCTTTTAACAAATGTTTGTCCCTGTTGTTCTTCCTTGGCCTCCATTCTCATTCTCATGCAAGACAGTTCAAGATAGCTTGCAGGGTGAAAACCACCAAAACCATCCATTGGGGGAGGTTATCTCCTGTGCACACAGCGATCCATGCCAGCCCATTTAACATCCCTTAGGTCCTCAGAGTAGAAAGAGCCTCCAGTCCTGCCTCTGAGCAGCCCTCTGGCTGCCCCAAATCTCCAGCACACAGCTTGAGGGTGGGGCCACATCCTGCCCATCTTTATCTCTCTAACGGACAAGGGTGAGGATGTGCCAGGAAAGCAGTTTATGATCTCACATGAATGAGTGCTGTGGCCACCACTTACAAAGCATCTACCCCTGCTGGGCACTGTTCCAAGTGTATTGATCCTCTCAATAACCTAGAACATAAATATGATTGTCATTGGTATTTGACAGATGAAACTGAGGAAGAGAGAAAGCCAGTAGCTTGCCTGGGGTCACCCATTTGGTAATGAATGTGTTTGTTTGTTTGTTTGTTTGTTTGTTGCTGCTGGGAATTAATGGTGTCATAATCCAGGCTAGATGACAATAGATGAGACAAGACCTAAGGAAGTTCTCACCTGGGTGAAGGTCCTTTGTAAGCCAGCCAGAGCTACTGCTTATTCATTTGGGGCACTAAATTCATTTTTAAAACTCTCTCTCTCTCTCTCTCTCTCTCTCTCTTTCTCTCTCTCTCTCTCTCTCTCTCACACACACACACACACACACACACACACACACACACACAAAATCAAAATTCACCCTTTAAGAGTACACAATTCAAGCCAGGTGTGGTGGCACATGTCTGTAACTCTAACTGTTCCGGAGGCTGAGGCAGGAGGATCACAAATTTGAGGGCAGCCCCAGCAACTCCGTAAGAACCTGTCTCAAAATTAAAACTTAAAAGGACTCGGAATGTAGCTTAGTGGTAGAGAGCCCCTGGGTTTGTCCCCAGTACAGCAAATGATGATGATGATCATCATATCATCCCAAAAAAGAGACCCCATACCCAGTAACAGCCACTCCCTCCCGCTTCCCACATCCCCTGTGGCCAGTTGGATTTCCACCCATGGAACAGTACGATGCGGGATAAAAGGCAGCCCCCTGTTTTCTTCCTGAAGTAGCTCGCTCTTTCCTATTTCTTCCCAGGAATTTTGGGAAGAAATTTTGCCCTTGTTTAAATAAACATCATGGCAGTTCATTACTTTCAAATATTTTCCTTCGACCTCCCCAGGAGAGCAACTGCTCCGCTGCCTTTGTTCCCTCCTAGCCCTCTATAGAGGCACCACTGGTGAGGCCACGTCGTACCATAGGGTAGCGTCATGTGGGCCAATGCTCTCCTTTTTGCAGATGTTCAGAGACATTTCCTGATGTTATCAGTCTGGAGTCAAGTTCACACTCATCTGAGCTCAGGGGCCAAAGCTGAAATTGAGACAAGTAATACCAAGGGATCAGAATAACAGAAGTGGAGGCGCAGAGGTGGGGTTCAGAGGATGGAAATCAGGAACAAGGTGCCCAGGACTGGCAGCTGGGCTGCCCTGACGGCAGAGAGGGTGCCCCCAACCCCAGTCTGCCAATGGGACTCTGGCCCTCCCTGCCCTCCTCCTGAGCTCTGGCTCAGAACAGCTTTGACACTCTCAAATCAAACTCCTGAGTCACAGAAGAGAGAAACAAGAAATAGAGGCTACTAAAGCAAGCTTTTCAAAGCAAAAGGGGAAAGATAGTTTCTTCCCTGTGACCTTCAGATACCCCAGCATTAGCTGGTGATTTAGACTTGCTTCCACAACTCACCAAAACCAGTCACATCGCAGGTGGATTAAAGATCCACCATCCCTGCCTTACTGCTTCTTTCATTCATGCATTCATTACTTATCTATTTATGATCTTTGCAGCACTGGGGACTGATCCCAGGACCCTGAATGCCTTATCATTGATCTACATCCCCAACCTGGAGATAATCATATTTTTGTGTCTTTCTTTTTCTCCCCTTGTGACAAGGTCTCACTACGTTTCCCAGGCTGGTCTTGAACTCCTGTGCTCAAGTGATCCTCCTGCCTCAACCTCACCCAGCTTCAATGCATTTTAAATAATAAACTTATTTGAGAATAATTTCAGATGTAAATTCAGAAATGTGGTGAAGATAATGGAGAATTCCAGTGTCTCCTCATCATTGTTGTCCCCTAATCTTCTTCCTGTGGTACTTTCTCTAAAGAAAAAAATTCACATTGGTGCATTGCTATTAACTAAACTCGGACGGTGTTTAGATCTCACTAGGATTTCCATCGATGTCCTCACTCAGCTTCCAGGATCTAGTGAAGGACACTACATGGACGTGTCATTGGAGGTTCAGGGAGTTTCCAGATTGGGGACCTCACTTCAGGACATACGGGGTTCTTGGCTTACATGATAGAAAAGCCTTTCAGCCTGCACATGTCAGAAGCACAGGCAAAGATTTATTGGGGACAGCAGAGATGCACTGGGGCAATCATTTCCAGAGGGAGAGGCTGCAACCCCTCGGTGGGCTGTTAATGGAGTCGTTAGAGGCCGGACCGGAGGCGGAGCCAGGACAGAGCTTCATAATTTGGTACCAGTTTTCCAGCACTCACACTCATGCTACTTTTTGTAGGCAAGACCATGGGGTCAAGGGCATGGGTCAAGGGCACAAGCTAAGGAGATGGGCTGGGTTGCTCAGGAATGTTTCTTTTGCATTTCAAAATTTCACAGGTGTTTCCAGAAGCTCCTGGGCACTTCTCTTGAGACTCAGTCTATCTGTGCTTTTCTGTATTCCCAAATTCCTAGCTCAGACTTCATGGTCCTGTCTCCTTAGGCTTCTCCAGCCTATTCGATTTCTCACTCTCTTCCTTATTTTCATGGCTTCACCAGCTGGAGGTGTTGTGGTCAGGGATTTCATACAATGCACCTCAATATGGATTTGTTTAATATTTTTTCACTACGAGACTGGGGCCACCAGGATAGACTGTCACTCCATAAATCTGGGCAGTCCAGGAATCCAGATTCTTAACTCTGCTCCAATGCATCTGATGCAAACGGCCTCTAGCAGCCCTTTGAGGAACCCTGCCAGACGTAACATTACTAGACGAACCACAGGTGGGTTGAAAGATGAAAAAGTTCAAAATATTAAAAACTGCTTTTAAAAATCAGGAGTGATTCAATACAACTTTAAACAAATCTGTACAGAATGACGCTTTTCTCTGATTTGGAATATTGGTGAATGAAAAGATTGACACATTAAACCATGTAAAATATGCTCCTTTATAATAAAAATTATTTACCTCAAATATGCATAGCAAAGAGTTAATACCGATCATGAAGTCCTAATAAATTGGAGTCGCCTGCTAGAGAAATTGAGAAAGATATGGACAGATAATCCCCCAAGGTAAAAACACAAATAGAAAACAGATATTTGGGAAATGTGCCATCTCTTTGGTAAGCAGATGTGGATTTAAAGAAAAATCATGCAATGCCCAGGAACAACTGCAACTCCTGAGTGGCAGACCATTGGCCCTGGCCTTGACCCCTGTCCTTGAAAAATGAGGGCAGGATGCAAGCACTGGGAAAATTGGCGCTCGATTGTGTGGCTCCGCCCCGGCTCCACCCCTAGTCCCGCCCCTAGCAACCAGTGCTCCATGAAGATTGACAGCCCACACCAACGTGGCTGTCTCCCTTGGAAGTCTTCCTGGCTTCACCCCTAAGTCCTTTCTCTTGAGATCACTCCATTCTCCCTGAATATTTATCTGCTTTCCTAAATAAACCTCTGTCTCTGCCTCTGATTTAGCAAAGCTCTTCTGACGATCGGAGCTTGTGAGGAACATGATGAAATTAGGGGCTCCTCGCTGCTGGTGACATTGTCAGCTGGTCCTGACACTGTCGGTTTGCAAAACAGTCTGATAATGTGTGTTTCCTTAAACAAAATATTCATATTCCATGCTTTCGTTGCATGATTCATGAGAATTTATCCTTAATCCAAATGAAGGAAAAAAACTCTATGAAGGAAATATTTCAAAGTAGCAAAAATTGGAAAAGGCATACTTTGTAACAATGACAGCATAATTACTAAGTTGTAGTGTATTATCTCCGTGTAGGTAGCTACTTGATACAAAGACTTCAGGCCACCATGAGAAAATGAACCCAATATTACATCAAAACCATATGAATTATATAAAAAGGACATGACATATCTTTGCATGAAAATGTTTATGTATGGGCAAAAAAAGCAAAGGGTACTTGCTGAAATGAAATGTTAAAGTTGTGAAAGATTCAACATCCTCTGAGCTGGTCTTTATTTATTCATTTATTTTGGCCTCTATCATCTCAAAAAATAAAGACACTGCATAAACAATCCGGAGTCTTTCCACCAGGCCACACTCGTGCTGCCTCTGGAGAACTTGCTGGTGTGTGAATTGACATGAGTCATGGGCCTGGAAGAGGGGAGCTCACGTCCAGTTTATTCCCTGGAGATGGTCCGTGTGCTTTTAAAAATGTCCCTTTGGATTTTCTTGGTAATGGGGATGGGATTGGGGAAATGGGCAGGTGTGTCTGAATTATATTGAGAATTTCCCTTTCCTCAGGGAATCATTGGCTAACCACATGAAAATTACAAATGGATTCCATAGCAGCCCTTCCCTTCCTCTGTCCCCCGCTGCTGGCCCTGGGCTAAGTCCTCACTTCCCTCCTGCCCCACCTCATGACACCCAGGCCTGGTTTGGAGAGTGGATGGAGGTGGCCACAGTTGGCTAAGCTGGTCTGCAGCCAGGAGGCTGCTTCCTCCCCCTGGAATCACAGTCCCCCTTCCCACCTCTATGCACATCAGCAGGCCGGAAGCCACAGAGGAGACATCTGCCCACAAGTGGCCATCAGGCCTATACTGAGGTCTTCCATGAGGCTGAACTCCTACAGGTTGAATAAGTGCCAATGACACTATTAACTCAGAGGAGGGCGGCATCTAAATAAAGCACTAGGAGCCATTTTACTTTGTGATTCGTGAGTATAATTAAGACATCTCCCTGGGTACAGGATGCCCCCCAAAAGAATTGTCATTACAATACTCCAAGATTGGTCAACGGTTTCCCTCGGGAGGTCAAAGTATATTTTGATCATCTTTTATTACATACTGAAAGTGTTTGTGAAAATTTGCTTCAGGTTGACTGAGAAATTTCTATGGAGATGTGACAACCTTCTAACTATTTCCTCCTCTTCACCTTTTTGATTTTAACATTTACTCTACTCAAGAAAGGATTCATTTGGCCTTGAACACTAACTAGGAATCAACCATTTCCCTACGGAACACAAATCTGTGGGTTTCCCGATACATCCTGGAGATGAACACAGGGAAGCTAAGCTCCCTGTTGGGGTCAACAGCTTCTGTCCAGGAGGCGACTCAGCCCAATATTCACTGTCACTTGTACCCAAGGCCAGATGGTGAGAAAAGGACCCTGAGCCCAGAATAGGCCCTGCAGCCAGGGCCCATGTCCTGCTTTCCAGAAAGAGGAAAGGCTGGAGGAAAGGCACATTTGAGACCAAGGGTGGCCAGCTGGCATGGCAGCCCCTATCTGCAAGCTGCATGCTGTGAGTTCTCCTTGACACCTTACCTAAGGGACAAGCCCAGCCCCTGTGGTCCAGTGAATACAAATCAGCAATGTGCTCAGACTCTCTAAAGCAGAGGTTCATTAAGCCAAGGTCCATTTACAGAGCCTCAGGCCCTGTGAAGATGGGGTTGGGGGGACAACACAGCTACTTTTATTAGCTTCTAATTGAAATTTAACGTTTCCTCAATTAAGAGTATGGGTACTGAACCACAACAGCATGAGGAGTTCCTGGGGCTTTGTCACCAATGGAAATCACCAATATTTTCAGATCATGTTACATTCCAGAGATCTGGAAATACCAATTGTGTTCGTGGCCGCTTCATTAGGTCACCCCCAGGGCTTATGGTTCAACACCCCAGTAAAGAGGCAGATGGTCAAGGGCTGAATGTGCCCACCTCCCATGTTCCTATGACCCAGATTTATATGTTGAAATCCTGTCCTGCAAGGTGGGCATAGGGACTTTGGGAGGTCATCAAGGTTAGATAAGAGCATGAGGGTGGGGCCCATGGGGGAATGAGGGCCCTGGGGAGAAGGGCAAGAGACACCAGTGAAAGGACCCAGAAAACCACTCCGGATGCAGGAACTCACACACGGAATTTTATTAAGCAGACAAGCAGAGTATCTGCCCTTAAGGGCGAGAGGGAGAGAGAGCAAATGGCAGGGGAGCTATTCTTAAGTAGTGGAAGTTTGCAGGCTAATAACAATCAGACCAATGACTGACGAGGAAGTTCGAAGGCTAACAATCTAGGAAGGTACTGAGTTATCTCAATTGATTGCTCACAGTCAGTAACAATCTAGGTTGTAAAATGGTGTGTGGGGGGCAGAATCGGGGGAGAAATGGCTGCAGACTTGTTCCCTTCAACCAGAGCCCTAACTCCCAGCCACCTGAGGACACAGGGAGAAGGCAGTCATTTTAAAGAATCTGTAACTTTGCACATTGTTGATTTCCTTTATGACCCTATGTATTCCCTTTTGAAAGTATTACTCAGAAAACGAATCCATAGATTCCCCAGGTGGTCCATAGCCCAGTGGAGATCACAAAGGAGACCGCTGCGTCTCCCCATCCTGGTCACGGCTCTCCATCACTTGAGCACCTCTCCCACCTCCAGGTGAGATCACAGTGGTGACAGGCCATGTGCGTGGGTGGCCTTTCCCTGCAGGGCAGCGCCTGCATGCACTTCTGTCATAGACTGGGCACTGACGTAGCCAGCTGAGAAGTAAGTGCTGATTGGGGAAGGGATGCATGCAGAACCTGGAGGAAGCTCCCAAGCCCACGTCCTTCCCAGGACTGGGTGGACAAGCTGGAAAGGAGGAAAATTACTAAGGAGGAATGATAAGTCTTATACTGACTCACTGTGATGAGTTCATTTTGGAATTAAAAAAAAAAAAAAAAAAACAGATGAGCCCTGAGCCCTATATTCCTCTCTTGCCAGCACCATTTATTAGTGATTTGAACTTGGGGAATCTGTGACCACTTTGAACTTCGGTTTCCTCATCTGTCAAGGGATGACTACAACTCCAAGGCTTATTTTTAAATTATATTCTCCCATATTCTCTCTCTCTCTTTCTCTACCTCTCAGCTCCCTCTCTCTCTCCTTCTTCCTTACTTTGAGAGCTGCCAAAGTTTTTAATCTTAATCTTTTTGGATGATAGCCTACTTTCAGAAATAGGAAGCTGGGAATCTTCAATAAATAAATTTGATTTTATATCACATTATCTTGTTATTCCAAACTGCTCAGACTACAAACCTTACTTTAGGACGGTTTGGGCCTGACTCTTTGCTTTGTTTTGTTGTGGGTTTTGCTCCATCTGGAATCTGTGTTTCAGCCTCTGAGCTCTAGGTGGCAGGAGTGCACCACGGAGCTTCGTGGTGGTGTTCAGACTCCAGGCTGGAGAGAACCCTAAGGACACGGAGGACGTGGTTCCTGGGTGTCAAGCCTGCCCTGACACTGTGCGAGCTAGCATGGTTTTCTCCCGGGATCAGCTGTGCTGGAGGCCTAGAGAAAGCCACAGGCTCAGGCATCTACTGTAGAAATGAGCCCCGTGTGATGGGGACCTGTCCACATCGTCTTGTGTGTGTACTCTGTATTCTCTCTCTCTCTGCATACAGATATACTAGGAAGCTTGTGAGCCTAAGGGGAGAGTGCATTTGAGAGGTTGTTTATTTCCTTTCTCTGATTCATTTAAAACAACTTATGCATCCGTTTTCTCGTATATAAAGTGAGGCTAATAGTTCTAACTTCATAGGGCTGCTTAGGAGATTAAATTAGTTAATATATGTGAAGACAATGAATTGCAATACATGGTAACCTCCATAGAGAAGGAAGTACTACCTTATTGTGATACCCAAAGTCTTTGGCTTTGCATCTGTAAGAGCAAGGAGGAGATGGGGGCGTGTCCCCCTAGGGGAGAAGCGGAAAGGGATGCAGAGAACCAGATGCACAAACACACACACACACACACACACACACACACACACACGTGGCCTTTCCAGAACAGATGTGCATGTGAACTCAGAAAATAATGCCAAAGGCAGTGAGAAAGGGGAAAAGGCAAGGCCAGAGGATGTGTGATAAGGTCCTAGTACTTTGCCTTAGGGATGGCAAATAGTCAAATCATTTGGTGGTGATTGTTGTTTTGTTTATTATGAAGAAAGAGAAGAGGAGGGGGATTGTAAGCTGATTATATGAGCAGATCTCACCTGGGAGAACTTGCTTCTCTTTTCCAATATCTGTGCTCACATAGAGTGTGGGCGTGTGCTGTGTCCTGCTATGGCGAAACCAAACACACCCATGGAAAGTGGCCTTTCTATGTCTTTGTCCCATGATGTGGTCCTGTCCTGAACAGAGCTGCGCCCTGGGTGATCAGAACAGAGCTGCTCCTCCTGAGATCCTTGCTCTGTAGTCATTTGTTGATTATGCGTCTGACTTTGAGACAATCAAATACACGGAAATTCAAACTTAAAAATCAAAAGGGAATAGCAGAGTCTTCAAATAGGAAAAAAAGTTCTACACTTCACAAAATCCTTCCCCACTGAGTTCTCTGAAATCACTAATAGGGGGTTTGATTACAATTCCATACCATCTCTCAGGATTGTATTATGGGGCCATCATTTCTGAGGATCTTTTCTTTGAAGTTCTTCATTAGAAAGCTTTAAAAAAAAAAAAAAAAGCATCGCTTTCCATGAAGATTAGTCAGTTGGCATGATCCACATAGACACGCTCTTGGCAGCAAGTGTGTGTGCTGCTGGTGAACTGCCACGGGAGGAGACAGGGCTCCAAAGGGCCTTTGATTCTCTCCCTCCCTTTCCTCCCATTATTTATTATCACCCTATTATTATTATGCAAAGGCTTTTACCCCAGTGTCAGGGAAGACCATTCTACCACCTACCCTCCAGCAGATGTGGCTTTGCCTCAACAGCAATCGTGAGGTTGGATGAGGAGCAGAAAGATGATGGCCTGCCACTCACGGGGACTCCAGCAACATGCTCCCCAGGGATGGTACCCAAGGTAGACACCACAGCTCAAGCTGCATCATGTCTACAAAACATGACCTGAGACAGTTCTTTATCATTCCCCAAGGCCATTTTAATTAAATCAGTGACCAATTTCACAAGTACAGCTGCTCCTTGACTTATGATGAGCTTGTGTCCTGTGATCCCATTGCAAATTGGAAATGTTCCAAGTCCGAAGTGCATTGGCTGCACCTCATCTGTGGGGCATCCCAGCCTAGCAGCTGCATCCTATGCAGCATGGGTTGTTTCCTGGTGATCACTGGGCCGTCGGGGAGCTGTGGCCACTGCCACTGCCCAGCATCACGAGAGAGGATGGGATTGCATATTGCCAGCTCAGGAAAAGATCCAAATCCAAAATCCCAAGTATGGTTTCCACTAAATATGCATCCTTTCAACACCATCAGGAAGTTAAAAAATCATCAGTTGAGCCACTGGAAGTCGGGCTGTCTGTTTCTCCTTGATAACCTTTTATTTGTGGCAGGAGGTATGGACCGTGATATCGGCATATGAATTTAAAGCCTTTGCCTTCCAAGACAATCATGGAAGCTACCAAGGGAAAAAAATGAACCTGTGATAAACTAACGAAAATAAGTGAAGTCTTTCAAGACTCTAAAATCTAACCTGTTTTCTAAAAGGTGTCATGGAGATCACCCGCCTGCCTTTAGAGGTTAATCGACTCAAGTGCATGGAGCCAGGTGGTGGTGCACACCTGTGGTCCCAGCTCCTCAGGAGGCTAAGGCAGTAGATCCTTGAGCCCAGGAGTTCAAGGCCAGCCTGGGTGACATAGCAAAACTCCATCTCAAAAATAGAGAGGATGACAAGCTGGGAATTTATTATCCCAGTGTTGCAGTGTAGTTAGTTAGCTAGGAACTGTTTAAAATTATTATTATTGTTTCTAAACAATATAGAGACAAAACTGTGTTTTCTCCTAATATTGTATTTCTCCTGGGTCTGAGTCTTTGGCAGGAGAGAATGTTATATTAGAAAGAGCGCTGGGCTGAGATTTTAAAGATCAAAGCCTCGTCCAGATCCTACGACCTTATGGCATTACAGAAATAAATCACTTTATCTTTCTAAACCTCAGATATCCCAACTGAAAAAATAATAACGCTGTCATTTTCCTCCTTCCTGCCTGGATGAGAGACGTAAAACAACACTAATGCGTGGTAGCGCTATAGCTCCTTTCCTTTGTGTAACCGTTTACGATCGGCAAAGTTCTGACAGTACACACAGCCTATGGCATTGAAGCCTCATGGCTACCCTGTAAGGTAAGGGCAGTATGTTAGTTAGATTTTCATCCATATGAGACTTTACCAGTCAAGAACAACCTAGAGCCAGGCGTGGTGGTGCACGCCTGTAATCCCAGCACTTGGGAGGCTGAGGCAGGAGGATCAAGAGTTCAAAGACGGTCTCAGCAACTTAGCGAGGCCCTAAGCAACTCAGTGAGACCCTGTCTCTAAATAAAATACAAAATAGGGCTGGGGTTGTGGCTCAGTGGTGGAGCACTTGCCTAGCATGTGTGAGGCACTGGGTTTGATTCTTAGCACCACATATAAATAAATAAATGAAATAAATAAATAAATAAATAAAGGTTCATCAACAACTGGAAAAAAAAAAAAAAAGAACAACTTAGAGCAGGAAAAGTTGATGTTGGCTCATGGATTCAGAGGTTCAGTCCTTGGTCAGCCAACTCCATTGCTCTGGCCCTGAGGTGCATCAGAACATCATGGCGGAAGGGCCTGTGGGAGGAAAGCTGACAGCAGCTCATGGCAGTCAGGAAGCAGAGAGAGAAAGTCAGTTGTTGTCAGGGACAGAATTTAAAACCAAAAGGCACAGCCCCAGTGACCAGCTTCCTCCAGCCATACTGTACATACCTGAAGTTGCCGCCCAGGCCAGTGGCCCTTCCAAATTATTAATCCACCAAATGGATTGATCCACGATTAGGTCACAGCTCACATGATCTAATCATTTGGTCTCTGAACATTCTTGCATCGTCTCACACGTGAGCTCTTGGAGGACACTTCGTACCTAACCCACACTCAGCACGTTCCTACACTGCAATCTGGATAACAGGACATTTTCCAAAACTTCAAAGTCTGGTTCCTTGTTTAACAGCCCCTTCTTCAACCTAGCTTTGTGCTCTCCTACTTTATTATACATGGTAAAGAGCAATCAGGCCACACCGTCAACACTTCATTTAGAAATCTCCTGGCTAAACATTCAAGTCTGTCACTTTTGAGTATCACCTTTCACAAAACACTGGAACATGGTTGAGCCATGACCTTTGCCACTTTACAGCAAGGGTTTCCCTTCTTCTAGTGCCTGATAACATGCTGCCCACTTCCAGCTGAGACCTTACCCGAAACACCTGAGATGCCCATGTTCCTACCAACAGTCCCTTCAAGACAATCTAGGTTTTTCTACCATGTGTTTCAAAAGCCTTCCAGCCACTACTCATTACCCAGCTCCATGCCACCTCCACATTTTTAGGGTTTTTAAAATAATAGAACCCCACTCTCAGTACCACAATCTATTCTGTCTGTTAGGGCTACCACAATGAAGTACTGTGGGCTGGGTGGCTGAAACCACAGACATTGATCTCTTTCCAGTTCTGGAGCTGGAAGCTATGGGGGTGTCTCATTCTCAGGCAGGCTTGCTGGGTACATGGCCGTCTTTTCCTGACATCTTCATGCAATCTGTCCTCCATGAATATGCGTGTCTGTGTCTTCTAAAGGACACAGGTCACTCTAGACTAGGGCTCACTATAAAGACCTCATTTTAACTTAATCCCCTCTTTAAAAACCTTGTCTCTGAATACAGTCACATTCTGAGGAACTGAGGGTTAGGATGTCCACACAGGAATCAAGGGTGGTGAGGGGACATAATTCAGACCATCACAGGCAGCAAACTCACAATGAGAACACTAGCAACCATGGAAACTAGAAGTCTCACAGCGAGGATGCTCAAGACCCCGATGCCCTGAGTTTCCTTGATGGGTCTGTTAAGATGGGAAAAATGTTTTGGAAGTGTGTGATCCAAGTGATCAGACCGATGAAAGGGTTTGGGAAAACAAGACAAAAATATAAGTTGTGGCCACGGGAAATATGATTTTTAACAGGACTGCGCCAAAGGTGACAGGTGGAAACACTGCAGCATGCTATCTCAGTCTGTTTGTGCTGCTCTAACAAAATACCTGAGGCTGAGCAATTTGTAAGGACAGTGATTTACTTCTTACAGTGCTGGAGGTGGGGAAGTCCAAGTTCAAGGTGCTGGGTTTGATATCTGGTGAGAGCCTTCTCACTGCATCCTCACATTGCAGGAAAGGGACAAATGGAATGAACCCTGTGTCCTTACATGGAAGAACAGAAGGGAAAAGGCCACCAGGCACTTCCCCCAATCACTTTTATGAAACCACTAATCATTCAAGAGGGAGGGCCCTTATGACTTAATTACCTTGTTATGGCGAGATTGCAGTAAATCGCAAAATTGATCTTAAAGCAGGAGATGGAATCATCTTTATTCACCAGCTGGCAGGCCCCCAGCTGGCGGGACAAGGCAGACTGCAAGGCTACACTCCTCGACCCCCTCCAAGGGTAGAGTACACCTTTGATACCGTAAGTAAAGCATGTCAGTCAGCACATTAATCACAAGTGGCTGTTGCTATGATTCAAAACCACAAACAAACATCATGAGATCTAGAATCATAAGCAGAAGGGGAAGTGGGTCAAAACAACCCTAGTCGAGTGCAAGTCAAAGAATGGTTACTAACATGTAGACAGCCATTCTCTGACAGGGGACATTGTCCAAGCAAGGTGTGCCACACAGGACCAGGAGGGCTTCCCATGGGAGAAGCATTTCTTATGTGACCAGAAGTCTCAGGGTAAAATGGAGTCTGTTTGGTCATTGCCCATACAGCCTGGCCCCTAACAACCTCCTCAAGGCCTCACCTCTCAGTACTATCACATTGGCCATTAAGTTTCAACATATAAATTTGGAAGGCCACATGTAGACCAGAGCCATGGCGAATATCTTTTGTAAATTCTTTGAAAGTTTAAGTTCATGGCAATGCCATTATTTTAAGACATACGCATTTTTCTTGCGTTTTTAGATTTAACTGATGCTTCATCTTCCCTAGGATTATAATCCTGGAAGGCAACCATATCTTCATCTCCATCCTTGGGAGGTATGAATCACTCCAAATGAAATTTGAATTAAACCTATTCAGTAGCTAAAAGAACAAGCACCATGAGCTGAACCAAAACCAGTTCAGAACCCATCAGGCCAACAAAATTAGGGGTCTGAGCTGTACTTGGCCATGCGTCAGTCTGGGTGCTGACCTGGGCATCTCTCAGCTCTAACTAGTTACTTCATTGCCAAGGTCACAGGGGCTCTGTCTCTGACTTAGAGTAAATCATCCCCTAATCATGCTGGGTTTCTACTGTATAACTGGGAATTAATGATCTCAGAGGCTTAGGATCACATTTGAAATACACTTTTAAGTAAATATGAATTTATTAAAAATAGTGGGGAAATATTTTTTTAAGTATTGGTCTTTGTGAGTCTTGGGTTTTAAAAGTGTGTTCTACACCTAATACCATCAGTGTGTATTTATGTTTGAAAAGTATCATAAAACAGATTAAAGCATCATTGATGGCCAAACACAAAGGGGACATGTGATTGTCTTTAGTTAAGCTATGTCCTTAAGATCACTGGGTATTCCAAAAAGGAAGGAGAAGACAGAGGCAATAAACATCATGCCCAGCACCTAAGGCCTGGTCTTTCTCCAAAGAGGACTTGACAACTGGTAAGTTTGGGGCACAGCGAAACCCAACCAACTTCTAAAATGTCATTTACCTGGTGAGTCTAGAAAAAGAAGGGACTAGAATAATTTCCCAACAAGGTCTCTTTGGATCCAAAAATCCGGGGTCCAAGTGCACAAATATTTTTGTGGGGGTGTGGTGTCATGGTTTGAATGTGCCCCACCAAAACCATGCATTGGAATTGCAAGCAATTCCCAATCCCCAGTGGAAGTTGTGGCCTCAGGGGTGGTGTTTAGGTCACAAGGGCTTCACCCTCAAGAATGGATTAGTGCCATTTACAAAATGGGCTTGAGTTTGAGGGCCCCATTCTCTCCCTCTCTCCCTTTCTCTCTCCTTCTTGTCCTCTCACCCTCTCTGCTTCTCTCCATCTCACTCCTTTGCCCTTCTGCCTTCCACCATGGGATGATGCAGCCCTCACAGGATGATGGTGGCCCTCACCAGATGCAAGCCCCTGCACCTTGGGCTTCTCAGTCTCCAGAACTGTAAGAAACATCTTTCTTTATAAATTACCCAGCCTGTGGTATTCTGTTTTGGCAACACAAAAGGGACTTAACACAGGTGGAGCCAGGTTAAAGCCACAAGATCCTTCTCCTGGGGAGGCTTGAGGATGCAAACTCCACACAGGACAAGGAGCTTGCAGCTGTCAGGCAGCCCCAGGTAATACAGTGTGATCTGATGGTTACCATATTTCTCCCTGAGCTTGTCTTTGGTTCTATGATAATTAATTTAAAATGACACTTTAACGTGTGTGCCAAATAATAGAAAAATTAGATTTAAAATGTAACCAGCTGCCTTTTCAACCTTCCTGGCAAGTCATGATCAGAAGTGCCCTTTGGCAAGAAGCCTCTGTGCTAGATGCCTCCTGGCAGTGCTCCAAAGGAAGACAGGCACAAGATTGGCAATTATTGCTGCTGGGCTGAGCCCTGCCAGAGCTCTGTGCTTGTGGGTGGTCAGCCTTCCAAGAGGCTCTGCAGCCCATTATTCCTCAGAGAGTGAATTATTCCTACTGGGCCCCAGTGACTTTCCTCACTTCCCGTCCAGAGTCTGTTTCCCACACAGCAGCCAGAGCGATCCTTGTAAAAGTCAAGTTGGTTTATTCCCTTCCTCTGGAAAACCCTCCAAAGTCTCCCAGCACAGGAACAAAACCCCAAATCCTTAGTGGAGCTTTGATCTGCTCCCCACTGACTCCTTGACCTCATTTTCCATCACTTCCCCACTGTCTCTCTGCAGCAGCAGGACTGGCCTCCTGGCTTCCTGGAACAAGACAGGCATGTACCCTCCCTGCTGTCTTTGCACATTCTGTTCCCGCTGCCTGGAATGCTCTTCCCCTGGTGACTTGCTTCCTCCCTTCATTCAAGTTTCCAGTCCGCTATCATTAGGGAAGGGCGCCCTCTCCCCCATTGCTTTTCCCCTCCTCCTTCACTATTTCTTGTGTGAAACCATCTCAAACTTAATGAGCTGCAAAAAAAAAAAAAAAAAAAAAAAAAAAGAACATGACTATTTGGAAGTAACTTACCAACATGGCACCCATCACCTATTTAAGCTTGGAAGTTCTACAAACAAGGAGGTTCTACACAACCAGACTGCAACCATCAGGATGGGAAAATGAACAGATTCATCACTGCCATGTCATCTCCAGACCCCATTCAAGTTTCACTCGTTGTCCCAATGACACCCTTTACAGCCAAAGGACCCAACATAGAAAACTGCCGTGGTCTCTTGTCATGAGTCTCTGGTCTCCTCCACCACGAGACAGTTCCTTGATCTTCCAGTGACTTTCATGACCTGGGCTCTACTGAAGAGTGCAAGCTACTGCTTTTGCAGAATGCCCACCGATTCAGTTTTGTGGCTGTTTCATCCTGGCCAAATTCAGGTTATGCAACGTTGGCAGGAATAGTTCAAACGCAGTGCTGGTCCAGGGTCAGCTACTTTTCAGGCAGCACTCACTGCAAAATCAAAATGCAGATCTGTTAAAAATTACTGAGAATTCCAAGAACTCACAGCAGGGTTTGAAACCAATCATGGGGCTTCTAGGCATGGGGCTCTGTGGGATGGCCAATGGCACATGCCCACAAAGCCAGTCCATCTGGGATTTTAATGCTGCATCTCATCAATGCTTAGTGATTTTGCTTTGTGCATTACTGAGGGTGTTAACTTTGATCACTCCCTTTAGGTGGATCAGCCAGGCCTTTCCACCATGATCTTTCCCCTGTGCAGTTACTTAAGTATTGAAAGACATTGTTATGGTTTGGATGATGTGAGATGTCCCTCCAAAAGCTTGTTTGTGAGACAGGGCAAGAAGAGAAGAAGTGCAAGAAGAGTGCAAGAAGAGTTCAGAGGAGAAATGATTGGGTTGTAAGAGTCTTAACCCAATCAGTGATTTAATCCTGATAGGGATTAACTGAATGGTAACTGGAGTGGTGAGTGTCTGGCTGGAGGAGGTAGGAATTGGGGTAGGACTTTGGTTGTGCATTTGTATCTGGTGAGTAGAGTCTCTCTCTGCTTTCTAATCATGACGGGATCTGCTTCCCTCTGCCACACTCTTCCACCATGATGTTCAGCCTCACCTCCAGCCCCCGGAAATGGAGCCAGCCTTCTATGGACTCAGACCTCTGAAACCGTAAGCCCTCCAAAGAACCTTTCCTCCTCTATAATTATGCTGGTCAGATACTTTTAGTCACAGCAGCAAAAAAGATGACTAAAACAGATATTTTGTATTTACTTACTTACATCAGCACAAATTCATGGTTTCTGAATCTATTCAATGGTTTATAACTCATTACTATCTGTTGCATATTTTTAAATACACATTTAGGCCTCTGGGTCTTCCTGGGTGTGCAGTTCTATGTGTTTCAACACAAGTACCAACAAATGTACCCCCATCATAGAAAGGATCCAGCATTCCTTCAGCGTCCCCAGATTCCCCCATCCTTTCCCTTGTCATCAAATCTTCCCCTCCCCTGGCCTCTGGCAACCACTGAGCTCTGTCCTCATGGTTTGCTTTTCCATAATGTCACATACAAGGAATCACACTGCACGTAACCTTCTGAGATGCGAGGATTTCCTTCAGTGTCATCCCTGTGACATACTCATGTCATTTCTTGAATAGGTGTCCCTTGCATGAGTGAACAGATGTATTTATCCAGTCACCCATTTCTGATATTAAAGTTTCTTTATTCAAACTAACAGGCTTGCCACCTCCAGGAAGGGCCCTCACTGCTGCAGAACATGGCCGGAGAGTCCTCATTTCTGGCCAGCTCCCTGGTGATGCGATGCCTCTGGTCTGGGGACCCAGCTTGGAGGAGTTAAGTGGAACCAGGACCTCGTTGGGGAAGTAGGGTGTTGGGCCATGCAGGTGAGAACTGATGAACCAAGCCAGTGAGCCCAAGGCAGAGACCCACTGGCCCCATGGTAAGGAGAGAACACCCACAGCTGCAGGGGTCCAGATGTGTCCTCAGGACTCGGGGAAGGACCAGGAAGCCATGAGCTCCCTTCTAGGCATTCACAGTGGAGAAGACATCAGGACTGTCAGGAGGAAGTCCGTGGGGCATACCTGGAGCTCAGGTGAGACACCTGGGCTAAGCCAATGGGGTGTGGGCTGTGGTCACCCAGGGATGGAGCAGAATGGGAAGAACAAGGGGTGGGGCCAGTCCTCCTGCTGCTCTGCTCTGTCCATCTGCTCTCCAGCTTCAGGGAAGAGGCCCCGCCCACCCCCCCCCCCCCCCCCCCCCCCTCCCCTCACCTTTTCAGTAGTGGGTTTGACGACGGCTGCGGGGTTGCTGACCTTCTTCTACATGATATCATTTTAAGTTTTAAAAAAAAAGCATCATATTAAGTACCTATTCCAGTTTTGCAACCATGCTGACCTTGGACGCCTCCAGCCTGGCCAGGTCCTAGCCAACTGGCACCCGTGCTCTTGCTCCTGTCTGGCTTCTTTCTGAGAACAGGTAATGGAAATTTGTATTCAAATACAGTATTACCACTCAGTGAGTAAGCTAAAGGAAATGATTACAGAAATATGCATTAATTAACAATATTCTAATTTCCAAAATTAAAGAGTCTAATCCAAATGACAAGAAAGAAAGAAAAAGAAAAGAAAGAAAGAAAGAAAGAAAGAAAGAAAGAAAGAAAGAAAGAAAGAAAGAGAAAGAAAGAAAGAAAGAAAGAAAGAAAGAAAGAAAGAAAGAAAAGAAAAGAAAGAAAGGAGGGAGGGAGGGAGGGAGGAGTGACTTGATTCCAAGGCTCAGGTTGCCGTCTTCAGGGAAGGGACTATGCCAGTCATTTGGCTTCATCTGCTCCAGGCCTGCATTTCCCAAGCGAGCAGAATGCAAGCATTATTTTATTTCCCCTCAAGATAATAATTCTAAGGAACATTTTGTCAAAACCCTATTAAAAGTAAGTCCTTCTACATTATATAATTTTAAATTACAAAAAGCATTATATTAAAATGGTTCCCATTTTGCTACCCTTATGCTCCGTAGGCACTGAAACGTCTAGAAGGCTTAGTGAATACCTTGGACAGTGATTCTGAATGTTTTTCTTCTCATTTTACTTCTCCATTCCATGTTCGTCCTCTTACCAGAAAGATGCTTGGCTTTTCCTCTTTCCATTCTCTTTTCTGTAAGAAAAAGTCTATGAGGGGTTTTTGTGAAGGTTTTTTAAATTCTCAGAAATTCACACTGCTCAGATTCCAGATGGGGACCAGGAAACTCCTGAGTGAGTGAGAATGAGGGAAGGACAAGGGACACGGGAGTACATCCCTGCTCCTCTGGTGAGCGGCTGCTCTTCTTACCTGCGAAGCTGTGGCTTCCCCGCAGTCTGGGCTGGCTTTCAGCTGCTGCCTCCCTGAGCCCCAGGTCAGATCACTCACCAATTGCCATCTTGGCTTTTGTGATTCAAAAGCAGGAGTGCAAAAGCCCCAGAGCTAATTACAGGGATAAAGGTGAGTGTCTCCCTTGTAAACAACCTGAAGCAGCTGGTGAGACAAGTCCCCAAAGACCAAATCCTTGGTAGCTAATTAGCAGGTGCTCACCTGAGATGACACCAAATTCAGGCACCTACTGGTATTTTAAAATTAGAGTTGTTCGGGGTTATTCTTCCAAATTAAACAAGGTAGAATCAAATCGTATGACCTAGTTTCAAAATTCAAGCTGTGCCTGTAGAGGAAGGGCAGAAAACCAGACAGTGGCAGAGAAAAGAGCCGGGTTACACCAAGCATGGTATTTGCTAGTTCAACACCGAATTACACAGGTGATCTTGTAAGAAAGCAAGAGCATGCTTCGATTATAGCAAACAGATATTCTCCCACATGTCTCCATTCATGCAACACACGTGTATTGATCAGTGTTTACATGTCTTATTTTAGTAGCCACATGTCACAACATTGTATGAGAAGAGATGCGTCTTTCTCACCTAAATGGAGTGACGTCTGGTGGTGGGCATGTGGAAGCTGATTTGTACCAGGACTGGTTGTTAAATTTTCAAGATTTTGCAAGCCAATTATCATATGCAGTCATTATTAAAATTTATGATTAAATCATATTAAAATAGTTACTAGATATTCAATACATCTCTTCCTAATTATTTTTTTGCTATTATCTGTGCTCTTGAGATGATTTTGCTCTGTTGTACCTGTGTGTGGAAATGTCACAAAGCCACCTGTTACTGCACGTCTCTTCCCATCAATGTGGTCAGAGATGCCATGTTGGTGGCTTGGAATCGTCACAGTAGGAGCATTTACACCACAGAAATTGGCAAGAACTACACATCAGGCCTCGAATGATTGTTGTTGCTCGTCTAGACTTAAGAAGGTGGTGGAGGAAATGCTAACAGTACAAATTAAACCCAAAAGTATATATAAAAAAAAAAGGTAAGCTTGTAGCTGACAGGTTATGGACCGCACCATGACTGAATTACACAGGTGATCTTGTAAGAAAGCAAGAGCATGCTTCGATTATAGCAAACAGATATTCTCCCACATGTCTCCATTCATGCAACACACGTGTATTGATCAGTGTTTACATGTCTTATTTTAGTAGCCACATGTCACAACATTGTATGAGAAGAGATGCGTCTTTCTCACCTAAAGCTTTTCTTTCAGTATCAAAAGCCTTGCTCTAACTCAGCAACCAAATCAGTCATGGATGGATGAATGAGATGCCCACATATTGCTTCCTTTTTTCCCCTTCGGTTTGTTCAAAGCCAAAACATCCACCAACATTCAGGTTGGAATTCCATGCAGTTGTTACTGGTTTCAGTGACTGCTGACCTGCAGAGCAAGCAAACATTTGTTATAGTCCGAGTTCTTCAAATTGTGTTTCAATCAACCAGTTTTGACCATGGATACAAGAGTTCAACAGAAATCAACAGAAGTATTCTGGGGGAGCCAATTGGCAAAGCCAAGCTTGGTGGCACATGCCTACAAAGTGGCTTGGGAGGCTGAGGCAGGAGGATTGAAAGTTCAAAGTCAGTCTCAGCAATTAGCAAAGCCCTGTCTCTAAGTAAAATACAAAGTAGGGCTGGGGATGTGGGTCAGTGTTGAGTGCCCCTGAGTTCAACCCCAGTACCAAAAAGAGAGAGAGAGAGAGAGAGAGAGAGAGAGAGAGAGAGAGAGAGCCGTTCTATAAAAAAAAAATTTGAAAGTCTAGGAATGTGTGTTGGTTAACCACGGGTTGGATAACTTGGAGCAACCAAAAAAAAAAAAAAAAAAAAGAAGAAAGAAATAGAAATAATCAATTGTAATCAATTGGCCATATGGAATTTACAATAAAGAGCATTGCCAACTTTATAATTTTTGTAAATTATGTGCTATACATCCTTTATATCAGAAAAATTTGTAACAAATTTGTGTGCGTAGATATTTGCATGTATTTTTCCATATATCAGAACATCACTTTGTGATGGTTCCGGTAAAAGCAAACTCAACCAACCGTTCCATCTTTAGCTACCTATTAACCACCTAAATAAAAATGTCTTAGTAGATCCTGATTTTCTGGGATTTTTTTCATTGATGTTTTGGGGTGGTATTTTGTTTGTTCGTTTGTTTGTTTGCTTTTTTACCAGGGATCAAACCCAGGATCTCTTAATCACTGAGCCACACCCCCAGCCCTTTTTATTTTTTGTTTTGAGACAGAGTCTCAGTCAGTTGCTTGTTGCTGAGGCTGGCCTCAAATCTGTGATCCTCCTGCCTCAGCCTTCCGAGCCACTGGTCTTTCTGTAATTTTTAAAAGAACTAGACAACAGTCATCAATTGTAAAGGCACGCTGTTGGCTGGCTTGATCCAGTCACTGGCGAGCCTGACAGTGGTCAGGGATAGGAGGAAACACTGCCTTTTCCTCCTGGTGGCTCCTCTCTGCCCACCTCCTTCACTCATATAAACCATTGTTCTGGAATGGTTCTTAGTTCAAGACCTGCTGAAGTCTCACGTCACTTCATATCGAGTGACAGCACTTGTTCATTGGTGTTGATGTTGTTGCAAATGGAACTAGCTGGGTGACCTCAGCAACGCTGGGGAAAGTGCCAGAACAACATGCTCTCAGTTTGGTGGTTGAGTGACAGGGTGGGAAAGCCCCCTGAGCAGGAGACGCAGCTGTGGCCTCTAACTGGTTATGCGATCCCACCAAGTGAGGGGAGCTGGCCTCCTGCTAAAGAGTAAGAGGCACGTGGCAGGAACCTGGTTCGTTTGCTGCTCCCCGCAGGGCCTAGCACAGTGCCAGCCCATAATGGGCATTCGGTCCATGTCTGCTAAGCAAATCGAGTGGTGAAGAATACGAATGCCACCTTCCAGAGCTGGTGTGAGGACCCAATCAGTGCGAATGCATGTGCAGCCTTTTGCAAACGCACAGGTTTTTTAATTATCATTTTCTTAGTCACACCCACTAAACCACTGCTAGTTGGCTACCTTGCCCCACTCCCTCCTTTGAGTCTTCCTTTCTAATCAGAAGCACCTCTGCACGTTGTGACCCTCTGCTCCCAAAGCAGCTCCACAGACCCTGAGCACGAAGCCTGCCCTGCGTGGGAAGGGCTGCTTCACTCGGCTGCCTTTTCTCAGCCCTGGGCTCAGGGCAGACCCGACCCCCTCGCCTCCTAGCGCGGTGTCAGGGACAGGTGTGCACCCCAAGCTCGCTCTCCGTGAGCCGTCCTCCACGTGTTGTGGAACAAGACGCAGCCGGGCGGCTGCCAGACAGGGGCAAGGCCGGCTGTAATTAAGTACCTGTGTTAACTTCTCGCAGCCATAGAGACGTCAGCCTGATGACAGAGCACATAAAAGGCAGAGCCAAGAATTCATCTTCGCACAGCCTCCGAGCCTTGGCCAGCTTCGCCAGCTGACGCTGGGCTGGTGGGTAGACAAGGCTCTCTCTAATTCCTCCATGCAGCAAATTAAAGGTGTGCGAACCCACGGTGAAGGGAATTAGCCTGGTCCCTGGCTCAGCTCTGCCCAAGGGTGGAGAGCCTCCAGGTCCCCAGAGCAGGTGCCAGACAGCAGGAAGGTCGCCAACTGAACAGGAATGGGGATACCTTTTTGATGGTGTGAGAGCTCTGGGCCCGCGACAGGCGACAGGCACGGTGACTGCATAGAAATGGCCATTTTGCTTCGGAGAGTGGCTGGCTTCTGCCATTTGTTTACTTTGTGTTTTCCAGGGGAGTGATCACCCAGGTCACCGTGGCCTACACCTGCGTCCTTAGCTCCGTTTTCCCTCCAAAACCTAGAGGCGGGGACTGACAGACGTGAGGACATCTCCTGATCTTTGCAGCTGTTCACCCACCTCCAGGCACGTCAGTAAGACCAGCTGTGGTCTCTGGTGCCACAGGAAGGCACGCTCCCAGGAGGCGGGGAGAACACTAGTCCGTCCCCAGGAGCAGCAGAGAATGGAAGGCGCTTCCTGCAGGGCAGCCTGTTAGATCCACGGAGCTTCTTGACACATTGGGTAGAAAATAATCACCCCTTCTCGAGAGCAGCAGGCAGACCAGCGCATGTGGGGGGTCCCCAGGAACCACCGTCTCAAGCCCGCCTAGGGGGACTTCCAGAGTGTCCCTGCCCCACGGGCTGCTGGTCCATTCATGTTCCCCCTCATTCCTCCACCTGCCTTGGCCTGTTCAGAGATCCAGCATCCTCTGTCATCCATCCTCCAGGCTTCCAGTCAGCCCTGCAGTCTAGCCACGGCGCTGGCCAGCAGGAGAGGAAGGACAGAGGGCCTTCTCTCAGGACCTGGGTGGCTAATTTCACAGGAAACACTGTCTTTCTTGCCCAAATCCATCTGTCTTAAGGACACAGAGACAGAACGTCTTCCTTCTCCCTGTTCCAGCATGGCAGGGCCTCACCTAGGACCAAGGGAGGTCACCAGTCCTGCAGTTGACAATGGACTTCCCAGGCATGCCCGGGAGAAGACTGTTCTTCCCCCCAGACCCCCACAAATCTAGAAGGCACTAGCAGCCTTGGGAGAAGACGGGAAAGTGCAGGGAGAGCTCAGCATACTCGCTGACCCGTGTCGCCTAACAACTCCTACTGGTCCCTCAAAGCTCAGTTCACATTTTGTACATCCGCCCCAGATCTCAGTTCCTAGAACAGCCATGGCCATGGTCTCCTCAGCCTGTGACACAGAACACTTACCATGGTCACCTGAGTTTTACTAGCTTGTTAACCTGTTGACCCAAGACCTAAGTCCACCTTCGAATTATCCCCCAGGTGTTCCTGAGTCCCCAAAGGCTCCCATGAAGGTGGTCAGCAACTTCAGTCTTGCCTTCACCTGGGATGTGGCAGCCCGAGTCCCCTGGAGGACTCCCCTGCTCTGCCCCCTAGCTGGTGCCCTCACTAGAACTCAGCCCTGCCTGGGCCCTTCCGCTTCCCTGGGCTGTGCTGTTGGATGGTGATTCACCTGGGACTTGAAAGGCCACCGTGGGGGTGCCCTAAGTCCTACCTCCCCTCCTCCGTCATGGGAGAAGAGATGTCACTGGAGAAGGGTCTGAGGAGTTTCCAGGGGGCAGGGGGCATTCCACTCAGGACCAGGGGGGTTCTTGGCATCCATGGTGGAAAAGAATTTCAGCACAAGCCAGGCGAAGGCAGAGTGAGAGGCTTATGTAGGAAGAAGAGGCAATTCAAGGGAGAATGAGGGCTGTCTCGCAGTGAGAAGCCCCTCCTTGGGTTGAGGGTCCAGGATTTACAGAAGGGCAGCAGCTGGGAGCCAGGATGAGGTGGGCAGGGCTGCACACTTGGCAATTTTCCCTTCGTCTGAGAGTGCCCCTCATGGTTCAAGGGCAGAGGGCAAAGGCAGGTCACTCAAGAGCAACAGCGGTGCCTTCCACATCTCAGTGGCTGGGGGTGTTTCCTTTAAGACTGATCCTAACCCCATCCACCTCTGCAGATCCAGCCTCTCAGGCCGCAGTCTCCTGTCTGCCTCTCAGTGTCCTGGGGCGGAAGCCTAAGCCTTCCTCCTGCTTCCAGTTTAAAACAAACAAAAGCAACCACACCAACAGGGCAGGTGACTAGCCCCACGCAGTCTCAGCTCACGCTGGACTGAGGACACCAGAGACACAGCTCTGTGCATTCCCCTGCCACCACTGCCAAGGAGAGACCCCCAAACTAACCCATCCCATCTGTTGTGATTCTAGCAACACATCTGGATCCTGAGCTCCTGAGAGTAGGATATTCAAGTGTGTGTTCACACCTGATTCTGCACCTGATTCTGCACTCCACCGATAAGCGGGCAGCAGCTGGCCTTTAACGAGCACGTACTATAAGTTCCTCACACCCCCTCGTCCAACTTCCTAAATTAAATTTGTTTCATTGTTATGCCCGACGAGAAGCAGATGTTAGCAATTAGCGATTAGCTATCTCTCCCTCCTGATGGTACATTTAGGCCTTTAGGAACTTTCCAACTTCCTTAATTTAAAGGTCACCCCTCAGTTTCCAGGAATTGTTTGTTCCATTTCTGGGACATGGTATTTGAGAATTTTCTTTCTTGGGGACTGTAACAATGGTTTTAAGAAAAATGAAATAGAAGTTCTGTTGTTTTGCTAGCAAAGGAGAAACAGGGGACTCCTGTCCTAGAGGCTGTGATCTGCCCCTCAGCAGGATCAGGGGCTTTTAAAGAGGTGACTCAAAGGCTCCATTCTGCGAGTTCCCTGTTGGAGTTGTAACTCACTTGTTAATGTGGGAGACAGTCATTTCTGAGATCTTCTGGTGCCATCCCCAAAGCCTGGATTCCCTCGTTCCTGTGGTGGTGTGTGCTCAGGGACAGATCATTCTGCCTAGGATGGGAAGAAAGGTAACCCTGTGTCCCCTGAGATTACAGAGGGGGAGAGATTAGGGAGAAGCAGGGAGAGAGGAAGAGAAAGACACATGTCCACTTTAAAAATGAATCGCAGTGGCCGAGCAGCCAGGGCTGCATTCAAAGCATTAAGTGGACCCGTTACCCAACCTCTGCCAAGACGGGAATGGTGCAGAAAGGTTGGGAGCATGAGCCAGGACCGGGGTACAGTGCGGGTGGAAGCTGGGCTCAGCACACATTCTCACTTGGTGTTTCTCCTAAAAGAATTTGGCCCATTTCCAGCTTCCTCTCTGAGCCCTGAAGCCTGGGAAGGATACACACTATTGCATCATTACAAGTCCAAATAGGATACAGCGACTCCCAAGGCAGGTTTTCTGCACCTGGGGATTTGAAGACTGGTCATTTCTACCTATTGCAGGGTAGGAGAACCCATGGAGTTTTATTTTGCTTAAAACATCTTCCAGACTCCCATCCAGACCTCCTTGGTTTGGTGTTCTGTTTTAGGGCTAATCCTGGCAAAGACTGCCTGAACCATTATTAAGAGGAGAGCACCTTCTACGATCTGGAACCAGGAAATCTAACACCTCGAAGTGGCACATCATTCAGTCCAGCTGCTCCTTTGGCCTGAGTTGGCCAGTCCAAGGCCTTCCTTCATCCGTGAAGGGCTGCCACTGCGTCGCCCAGGAGCTGCTGCAAAAGAGATTCCTGGGCCGTCCTCCTCCAGATTCTGATTTATTATGTTGGGAAAGAGTCTCGGAAAAATGAGTTTTTAAAAAACATGAGGTTGTAACCAGACATGGTGGCGCACGCCTGTAATCCCAGCGGCTCTGGAGGCTGAGGCAGGAGGATCGCAAGTTCAAAGCCAGCCTCAGCACAGGCATGGCCCTAAGCAACTCAGTGAGACCCTGTCTCTAAATAAAATCAAAATAGGGCTGGGGATGTGGCTCAGTGGTCAAGTGCCCCTGAGTTCAATCCCCAGTTCCAAAAAAATAAAAAAGTAATAATAAAAATTTTAAAAAAATAAAAAACAAGAGATTGTCGATAATACCTATACGGAGAAATTTCTCCACACTATGATTTCACACCTCTAGCGATGTTCTTAGTGCTTCAAAACTACCCCACAACTAATTAGAAAGAGTAAAATTTAAAATTTTTTTTTAAAGAAAACTTCCAGACAATCCTGAGATTTTTATCAAGACAAAATTCTTGCCCTCCTACCTTCTACCTGTTTGAGGTTCTTTGGAAATAATGCAACTAGTCCAACCTTCCTCAAATATCAAAGCCAAGGATGAATGATTCCCTAGGGCCAGTCTCCTCCAGGTTTTCAAGCACTAGTGTCACCAGCTTTTTCTATAATCATAATCCTTTTTGGCCCAATTCCTCAAAATCATGAACCCCTAAAAGATGTTTTGACTCTCTCATGACAGTACCCAATTCTTGAATAAGCATGACACTCATTTGTTCATTCAACGAATACGTATAGACCACCCACTCTGTGGCAGCCATTCTTTAAGTCCCAGGGATACAGCAGTGAACCAAACTAAGTCCAGGATCTCCTGAAACTTACCTTCTGTATTAGCCAGCTGCTCATCACTGTGACAAAATACCAGAGATAATCAACTTAAAGAAGAAAAAAAATTATTTTGGCTCATAGTTTCAGAGGTTTCAGTCCTTGTTTAATTGGATCCTGTTTGGGGGCCTGTGTTGAGGCAGAGCATCATGGGCAGTGTGTAGTGGAGCAAAGTTGCTCAGTTCATGGTGGCTAGGAAGCAGAGAGAGAGAGAGTGGAGGCGGCCAGGGCCCCCATGTCCCCTTAAAGGGCCCCCAATGACCTAACTTCCTTCTACTAGGCCCCGCCCCCTAAAGGTCCACCCCCTCCAAGTAGTGCCACAGTTCGGGGACCAAGTCTTTAATACATGGGCCTCTTTGGAGGGACTTTCAAGATGCAAACCACAGCACGTTCAAGTCAGGGTGATGGAGAAAAGCCAAACAGATATGTCTTAAGAAGAGAAATTATGCAGGTGATGGTGAGGAAAGGCGTCAAAGATGAATTCAATACAAATTTGTTCCTGTAAAGTCCTCGTAAGCCTTTCCTTTGTCCAGATGAGCACTGTGTGCCGTTGAGTATCTGTGGAGACAGGCTCTGTCCTCTTGGGGGACCGGGCTTTGGAGAGAACCATCCCCGTTCTGGCCACTAGAGGGCAGGCGAGAGCAAGGCCTATTTCTGCACTGCGGAGCTCGTAAGTTCCACCGCCCCAGAGTCCCTCGGAGTCCCCAACCACTTTCAGTTTTTTATTATTGATTTATTACCAGCCCATAAGAAAAATATGAGAATATCATGTTGAGACAAAGATCTGTATGCTGATAATTTTCTCTCCATTCTTTACACAGAACCAGTAGGGTAGAGTAACAGGAGGGCAGAATTCAGTTTGGGAACAGTTACTTTTTCCCCAGGACTTGTTTGTGAGGCTGGATGAATGAGCCATCCGTGCGGAAATAAGAATTTAGTTACTTCTCACGGGCTGAAGCTGGTTGACTTGCCTGTGTGCGTGACCACCCCTTCCTACTGAAGGAACCACCGATTTGATTCGTGCAGTTTTTGTGACATCACAGTAGATGCTGAGGGAAAGGAGACTAGAAAAAATGGTTGAGCGTTCAGGAGCAGGGAGAGAATGATAGTTGTTTTTTTGTTGTCGTGGCTTTTTGCTACCCCCAATCTACAGCAGAGACCTGCATTTGTCAGCTTTACGTTACTGTAACAAACACCTGGGATAAATCATCTTAAGCAGAAGAAAGTGTTTTTTTGGCTCTGGATTTTAGGTTTCCATCTGTAGTTGGTTGCTGCATTGCCCTCTGGATCTGTGATGAGGCAGTACATTGTGGTAAGGAGCACATGGTGGAAAAAGTTGCTCACTTCATGAAGGCCAGGAGCAAAAGAGAGAGGAAGAGGAGGGCCTGGGGCCCCCATACCCCTTCAAGGGCACACCCCCATGACTCCCACTAGGCCAAGCCTCTAACACTTCCACCATGTCCTGAGAGCATCAGCCTTTGACACGTGGGCCTTTGGGGAACGTTTAGGATCCAAACTGCAGCAGCCCTTTTGGGTAAGATGCTTTAATATTCAGACTAGATATCCAGTCGTGTCTGATTCAATCAGGATTAACAAGGCTTCAGTAAAACTCAGGAGTCACAAAATAAATGCCTACTTTGCACAAGCGTGTCCTGTGCCGGATGTCTCCCATGACGGCCAGCACACATGGGAAAAGTTGAGAACATGAAGTGTTCTCTTACTGCAAGGGAGGAGGCGGGCACCTGATCGCCACCCTCCTCACGGGCTGGCCCTTTCGTGGGGAACCCTGGATTAACAGTTTGTAACGGGGTCCACTTTATGCTTTGAATGCAGCCCTGGCTGCTCGGCCACTGCAGCTTATTTTTGAAGTGGACATGTGTCTTTCTCTTCCTCTCTCCCTTCTCTCCCTAGTCTCTCCCCCTCCCTACTCTCAGGGGACACAGGTTACCTTTCTTTCCATCCTAGGCAGAGTGATCTGTCCCTGAGCACACCCACCACAGGAACGAGGGAATCCAGGCTTTGGGGATGGCACCAGAAGATCTCAGAAATGACTGTCTCCCACATTAACAAGTGAGTTACAACTCCAACAGGGAACTCACAGAATGGAGCCTTTGAGTCACCTCTTTAAAAGCCCCTGTTCCTGCTGAGGGGCAGAATCACAGCCTCTGGGACAGGAGTCCCCTGTGCTTCTCCTTTGCTAGCAAAGCAAGAAACCTTTTTCCTTTTTCTCAAAACCATGTCCTCATTATTGGATTGGCATCGGGGACAAGGACCGAGCTTTCGGCAATAGACTCAGTGGCTGGCATCCACCACCATGCCCCAGAGTCCTCAGTGTGGCCTGCTGGCTTCACCTGATTGAAGGCACTGGAGAGAAAAATGTGCATCCAACGCTAAGGTCAGTGATAATTTCAAGAATTGCTACCTTTGACTGAGTACTTCCTATTGTCAAAGACCAAATCGCAACAATCAGTTTAGAGATCTGAATTGGCTCTATGCTTGATTCCAGAGTAGGGCAAGGCTTCACTCCAAAAAATAGGACACGTGTTCCGATGGGCTAAGCGGACCAGGCTGGTTTTATAACCTTCTCTAAGGGCTGGCAAAAAGCAGAATCAAAGAACAAAAACCTGGTCATTTCAAAGTGACTTTCTTTCTAAGGTGGGGACAAGGAGACTGAACAATACAAAAATAACTGATAAACATCAGCTTACTTTAGGTCACTTCTTTTGTGTAAGGATTAAAACAGAGGGAACTTCATTAGCATGCTGATTGAAACTGGCCTGTTTGGGACCTGTGTCTGTTATCTCTCTCCCCTGATTCCTCACGATGTCAGATAAACAGCTTAGTTTCAGCCTGGTGATACAGAACTTTAGCATGAGGGACTCCATTTTGATTTTTAGCCTGGTCTCTGGGGACCCAGTGCAGGACCTTGATCTGAACCGATGACTTCCTGCCGTTTCTGTTTAACACTGTGTACTTTGTTATTATTTGAACATTATGCCATTGAGTCCCCTCTTCACCTCTTAATGGACAGTGTGGACATTCAGTCCCATTTTAATAGAGGTTCAGAAAGTTTCAGAAAGTGGCTGGGGAGGCGAAGTCCCCGAGGCAGAGCCAGAATAAGCCCTCCAGCTTTGTTTGCTTTTAGTTCCTTGCTCTGATTTTAGAGGTCACGGAGCTGGGCAGCGTGTGCCCGTTTGGAACACCTCCGGCACTTTGATCACGGTGGTAACAGTTGCTGAAGGTGTTTTCAGGCACTTGAGGGGGCTCACACCAGCTGAACCCCAACCCTCAGTGACACTGACGTTTGCTGAACATGCCCCATGAGGAGCCATGAGCACAGCTTATGCTTCTCTTCTTACTTCCGGTTGCTTTCTCTACTCCTCAGATGGCCACGTTTCTTGATCCCATAAATACCCCTAAACCCAATTCCTGAGGAAGCAGAATTGAGGAATGGACTTCCCTGTGGGAAGCCACCTTATCTAGCAGAATCAGACAAGGTTAAGTCATGGGACACAGAGGCC
Organism: Glaucomys volans; assembly: GCA_020662805.1. Classification (NCBI taxonomy): domain Eukaryota; kingdom Metazoa; phylum Chordata; class Mammalia; order Rodentia; family Sciuridae; genus Glaucomys; species Glaucomys volans. Next base: position 36,077 of record JAJEJO010051614.1, read on the forward strand.
TGGCTTCCAGGAACTAGCAGCCACGGAAGAGGAAGTATGTGGCCCTGTGTGGGAGTGATTCCCTGTCTAGTTTCCCTGAGAAAATTGCTCCCCTAACTCCACCCCATCCTGTCCATCACAGAAGAAGCTCCTCCCATTCAGGGCCCCTTTACCTACCTGTGTGCTATAAATAAAAGAGAGCTGGGCTACTCCAGGTTGTTAGAGGCCAGAGCTGGTATGGCCAGACCTGTCACACCCCCTCTCATTTAAAAAAGAGTATTAGCTCTTGTGTGTTTATTGATTAGATAAGTTTATGGGTAATTGATTGATTTACATCCAACACCATCCTCCAGCAGTTAACCCTTTTCCCATCCATGCAGGATGTGGCTGAGAGACCCCCACACTTCCCTCTTCCTCGTGTTTGGCCATCTTGTGAATAAGCTCTTAATCTCTTGCAAAACTCATCATTTCAGTGACTGGCAAACCGTGCAGCCAGCACAGCAGGACTCGATGGGTAACAGAAGTTGCAGAGTGAGATTCCAGGCTGTGCGTAAGAAGTCGTGTTGCCGAATGCTTGGTCCTTGTCCCCGATGCCAATAACGAGGACACAGTTTTGAGACAAAGGAAAAAGATTTATTGCTTTGCTAGCAAAGGAAAAACTCAGGGGACTCCTGTCCCAGGAGCTATGATTCTGCCCCTCAGCAGGAAAGGGGCTTTTAAAGAGGTGACTCAAGTTCCCTGTTGGAGTTGTAACTCACTTGTTAATGTGGGAGACAGTCATTTCTGAGATCTTCTGGTGCCATCCCCAAAGCCTGGATTCCCTCGTTCCTGTGGTGGGTGTGCTCAGGGACAGATCGTCCTGCCTAGGATGGGGCAGAAAGGTAACCCTGTGTCCCCTGAGATTAGGGAGGGGGAGAGATTAGGAAGGAGCAGGGAGAGAGGAAGAGAAAGACACGTGTCCGTTTAAAAAATAAGTCACAGTGGCCGAGCAGCCAGGGCTGTATACAAAGCATGAAGTGGACCCTGTTACAGTTGTAAAACCTAAACTTTGACCACTTCCTAATCTTACTGGATGGAATTTTCGGAGCAGGAACCCTTTGGGATGCATAACTTCTGTGGAAAATGAAAGGCCTTAAAACCTGGAGGAGGTTTCCTTTGTTGGTTTGTTTTTGACACTTCTGTCTCCAGGTGCTCCCGTTACTAAAACCAGACTTCACCAAAGGAACCAACCAGCTCTATCATGGTGGGGTATTTTGTTTCTTTTTTTCTTCTTCTTTTTTTTTTTTCCTTCCTCCTTTACTTTCTTAACACAAAGCCTCTGTTCATGATCTATGTGTGTCGCCCAGACTTTGTATTTCTCAGATGGAGCAGGAAAATATCATCAAAGGCCAGTATAATACGGGGCCACTTTGTGAGCCAGGGTCATGTTTCTGGGACAGAAAACCACAACCTCTTCAACATCACTCCATCTTCTCTTCCCAGCGTCCCACTCCTACATCTGTACTCTGACCCCAGGGGACCCCTGAGAGGACTTTTTTGGCAGATGGAATCTTCTTTGGCCCCCCAGGAAATTCTCCATTTCAGCAGGAGGAAGGTCCCTGCCTGGCTCAGTGGCGCCCCCTCTGGACGAGAGGAGAAGCACAAGCACTCTGCCATCCCGACTTCCCTCCCTGGAAGGGTTCCTTAGTAACCAGCACAGAATCCTTCCCCAGGGTGCAACCAAAGCCCTTTCCACTTTCCCAGCCAACAGACACTTTGATGTGCTCCTGTTCAAAGCCTCCTAAAAAAAAAAAAAAAAAGCAGATGTCCTTACAGGAACAATATCCTCCCCCACGTTTGGATGGAGATCTGCAGTTCAACAAACCCTTTCACAACCATTATTTGATTTAGATGAATGAGCCAGTGCAGCAAAAGCAAAATAATTCTTTTCTCAGAAATGACTGGAAGGAGCCAGTGGTTTCTGTTCATTAATATGCGTGCTGTTTGCTACACCCTTGCCACTAACGTCACCTCCGTTACCAGCCTCTGGGGTCCTCTTGCTTCCCCAGGGAGAAGATGAACCGCACAGAAAACCAGCCTGGAGAATGGAACCCGGCTGGTGTTGATGCCACTCACCTCCGTGGCTGAGAAACGGTCTTCACTGAGTCTCTCAGGTGGTCAAGTGCTCTGTAGAGGTCTGTCCTCAACAAGTACTGGCCAGGGGGCAGGCCATGGGATTTGCCTGCACTGCCTGGGAGGAAAAGCTTGTGAAGTGTTACTGCCATCCCTCAGGACTCACTGGGCATCCCTCCAGTCCCCGGGGGGATACCAAATCCAAGCCCTGGGTAGAAAAGTGGTGGGATACTTGCATGGAACCTGCTTGCATGTATTTTAAATCACCTCTAGAGTACTTTTAATACCATATAAATGCTTTGTAAATAGTTGTTAGACTGTTTAGGGAAAAATGACAAGAAAAAAGAGTATACATGTAGGTCTGATGCAATTTTAAATATATGTATTTTCAATATATATATTTGGATCAATGGGTGCGGAGGGCCATGGCTCTGGAGGGCCGACTGTACTGGAAAGATGTAATTCAGGAGATGTGGTGGAGAGGGTCACCACGCAGGAACACTCAGCCAGAGCTTCAATGGGCATGTCCCAGCCACACCCGCTGCAGGCTGCCAGAGGCTCAGCCCACCGGCCTTCCCCTGCAGGGCCTCCTGCCCCTGGGGCGATGGGGTCCTCTCTCTGGCCCGCTATACATCCCACCCTTCCGGGGGTGCGCTTTTCCCTGCTTTCTCCATCCTTGCCTCCTCTCGCCCATCATATTGGCTCGTATCTACGGAGCAGCTGCAATGGACCCTGTGCTCAGGGCTGCAGTGACAGCAGGGAACGAAACAGTCCCCACCCCCACGCGTGTGGACCCTGCACTCCAGCCAGAGAGAGCAGCCCGCAATGAATGAACGGCTGCTAGACAGCAAACGGTGCTGCGAGGAGGAGGCAGAAGGGGGAAGGAGGGCTTGAGGCAGGGCCATGTCCTCAAGCGGGAGAGACTCTGCTTATTGCTGAGAATTTGCACCGAAGAAAACACAAAAGACTGTATCAAAGCAGGACCTCCAAGGGCTGTGCCTGCCTTGACTCCAGCTCTCCCACTGACTGGCAGGTACTTATCTTGAACTGGGTCCCCTAGTACAACTGTGGAAGCAGACTTTTAGGACAGGGTCCGCACCCAGGAGCTCCATGCTCCATAAGCATGACCATGGTGATGGGGAGGATGGTGGCAAGATCTATATAGACAGCCCTTATCAGGCAGGTAGGTGGGAAAGATGGGAGAGATAAGTCCAACCGTGCATTTTATAGAAAGGGAAATGAGTGACAGCATCCTGGTGGGCTTCTATGAACTGGGGCGTGACTAATGGTGAGAGGGCTCCACTGAGTGTGGAGTTTCTGGAAGGGAGAGAGCCTAGTTAAAAAGGGGGTTCAGGGCTCCTCCCGGGAGGAGTCCCTGCAGCAGATCAGCCAAATGCTTCCACGTCTGTACACACTTCTCTCTTCCTTCCTCTCATGCTGCAGCATAACCCCTCTGAACGCAGGCTGCTTGTGTATGGGTTCTCCGTTGTCTCCCTGGTCCCTAAAACTTCCCAACACCTGGCAGAGCTCATCATACCCTGCAAGAGCTCTGGCCATCTCCACAGGTTCAACTGCTCCCCGAGAGCTCAGAAATCAGGATCAAAACTTTTCTCTCTCCTGCCTCAGTGCCCCAACTCTGAGAGAGATCCCCCCTACAGCTAGAACACCAATGCCTTTGAACACAGCAGCCGTCTGGGTTCATTATTGCCTTTATGGGTAAGAATGATATTTAAAAAGTGTGTAGAGATCAACAGACAGAGTGGCTCCTTGTGTACCACTGGGCTCCCTCCCACTGACCGTCAAATTCTTTTCTAATCATGGACGTTCTGTTGTTAATCGCCATATTAATTGGGCCTGTTGTCCATTTCCAAGGTTGGGGTAGCATCTGGTCAAATGAAGGCAGGAAGGGAAAGATGCAGTTTGGAAGGGACTGGGGACCAAACACAATCAGAAGGATGACCTGAAGGTCCAGCTAGAATAGAACCAAGATGGTCACTGTAAGCTGACAGAGACGACACAAACCCAAAGAAGAAAGGATGGAAATAAGAATGGGCTGAGAGCTGGCCTGGGAAAGCGTGCCCAGGGTCTGGAGGGAGCCAGGGATGAGTTCACGGTGAAGCAGCCCCCGGATCTGCCTCAGATGGGGGCACGCGGGTGCCAACGGAAGGGGTGCTGGGTCCCTTCCTCCTTCACAGGCTCTGGGTGAGTGGAACAGGGGAGAGAGGGGTTTCTGGAGAGGAACAAGCCCAGGGGAGCCCGCAGGCCTTCCTCTCTCCTCCCTTGCTTTCCCGTGGAAGCATTCCATGAGCAGTGTCCTCGGCCACTGTTGAGCAGTGACACTAGGTGAAAGCTGCTCGACTAGAGAAAATGTGAACCTGAGGCAAGAATGGGCAGTTGAACCAGAGTGCGCATGTGACCTAGGTGTATTGTGGGGTCCTGCATCCCCGTCTTTTGCTTTGGCAACTGACTCCTCTCAACATTCACCTTCACTAGGTGACTCTATTGCTCTTCCCTGTTCTGTTTGTGTGGACACAATCCCTTCCCTCTCCAGAGCCAAGAGAACTGGCCATTACAAAGTAATGGAGGGAGGTCCACAGTAGCCACCGGGCCTTCTGGAATTGCATTGTGGTCACTATTGGCAGTTGGTTTGGGTGAGAATTCCAGCTTCTATGAAGGTGAGACAAAGTGGCTTCACCAGCCCTGGAGGAGGATCACTGATCAGAATGGTTCCAACGCATCACTTCTGATGATACAGAATTAATGCTTCTATTGGGGGTGTCCCTGCTCTGGTTGTGACATTGGGAAGCAGGACAAAATCGAGGCTCCCACCTTGGCAACAGAACTAGAGCCTCTGACCCCCGCTATATTCAAGCAATTGATTTTTACACAGCCTGATTAAAAGGGGACACATGACAAATGTCTTAAAGGGTAATAGGAATAGGCACAATCTGTTTTAAAATCTCAGTAAAGGGGAAAAAATAACTCAGAGTAAGAGAACACGCAAGATGAATGATCTCCATGCACTACAGGGAAAGGCAACACCAGCTGGGGACAGATCTGTCAGAGGCAATGAATGTGAAGGGGAAAGGCTGCTGATAAGTTCATTTGGTGCAGAATTTGAGATATGATCTAGGGGACACCCAGCAAGCACAGAGGTCCTTCTATGCAGAGTACAAATACCCCAGAACACATACACTCACGCTTGAGAGAGCAATTTTTTTTTTTTTTTTTTGCTTTTCATTTCATCCAGACCCTGCATCTTCCTTGCAGACCACACAAATTGGTAAGGCACCAAGTAGAAAAATTATGCACATTCATTTTTAAATGTAATGGAGAAAATGTGTTTGTAATATAGATTTTCATGAAAAAATCAACTCAGAGGTCAACTTCTTATTTACAAGCACACTTGTTTATTCAAATATTTTAGAAGCATAAATACACCAAGTGTACATTACTCCCAAGTCTTGTATACGATATTGAATTTATTACAACTGAAGCTGTGAGGGATTCTAGTTTAAGTCAATATGTTACATGGAACATGATCCCCAATTTCCCCCTTGGTAAGGCAAAAAATTATAGAAATGTCAGCACATGGAGAAGATCAATGCCAACTCTTTGAATGTGTTTTAATTCCAAGGATGTCAGACCACTGTAGCTGGTTTTTTTTTTTAAACACCTTTATTTAATTCATTTATTTATATGTGGTGCTGAGAATCGAACCTGGGGCCTCATGCGTGCTAGGCAAGCACTTTAACCACTGAGCCACAACCCCAGCCCTGCAGCTGGTTTTTTAAAAAATATTTTAACCAGATATTTGGTTGAAATAAGTAGAATTTAAATACACAAATAATCTAATAAAAAGTAGAGTTTGAATCCATAAATCATCTGCTATGATTTGGAGATGGTTGGACTATGACCCCCAGGATTCTTGTGCTTTAAATTTAATGTGAGATGACAAGATGGTGGAAACCTAACCAGCTTATACATGATTAGGATTAGATGAGGTCATGGTTGGGGGGGCTCTGTGATTGACTCCTGTTGATTTTATGAGAGGGAGAGAGATCAGAAGAGACACATACACATGCTCCCTGTCTCTCACTATGGGCTGCTCTGCACCACCTTGAGATTCTGCCAGCAAGGAGGTCATCACTAGATGTGGGCTCTTTGACCTCCAGAACTATGAGCTAGATAAATTGTCTTTATAAAATTACCCAGCCTCAGGTATTTTGTTACAGTAATGCAGAAAGAACTAACGCTTCATCTCTATTTAGGCAGGGCTCAACTCTCTTCCCTGCACCTTTTACCAAAGCTCATCAGAGCCAACACATTGATCAGCTTAGTTTCTCTGCAGAGGTGACCACAGTCCAGCAACAGAGGGGTCATTGCCTAAAAAGGATAGTGGACAAGACCAAGAGGGCAAAGGTTAGGCACAAATTAGAGCAGCTCTGTCTGACGACAGGCCAGTCAGGACCTGAGACTCTTCAAACGTGAGAACCAGATAATCATTTGGATCCAGTCCAGAGCAGAAAGTTCAGGGGTCAAGATCACCCAACTGACTAATGAATTGGAATCTGGTGTTGCTGATTCCTCTCCCAAGAACTGTGGGAAGACCTTGGATTTAAAAACAAAAGCAAACCAAGACAGTCCCAAGTCAAGACTAGGCAGCTCCAAACCGTGAGTCAGTTCTGGCCCAACTAAATTTTCTCTGGCAGAGAGAGCAGGAATCCAGATGTGTGGAGAGGCCTTTTTATTAACAACAAGCAAAAATCAAATCTCAAATTTATGTTGTTAACCTGACATTTTTTTAAAACTGCAAAGAGAGCATGACTTCTTTATACTTAGAAGTGAGAACTACCGCAGCTTATTTACCAATAAAAAGATGAGCTAAAAACAGCTAGCTGAGTATCTTTAACCTGACATTTTTTATCAGAAAATAAGAAAAATAGAAATTTTCCAGAATGCCTGCGGTTTTGAGATCTTAGGGAGAAAGTAAAACATCTTAGAGAAGTTTCAGGAGTATTTTCTCATGAAGTATGAGTTGGGCTTTATGGGTGTTTGTGTGTATGCACAAAAGGAGAAAAAGAGAACGATGGAAAGAAAGAAGTTGAAATGGTGGGACACACCTGTCATCCCAGGGACTTGGGAGGCTGAGGCAGGAGGATTACAAGTTCAAGGCCAGCCTCAGCAACTTAGCTAGATCCTATCTCAAAATAGAAAATAAAAGGGGTTGGGGATGTAGCTCAGTGGCAAACCACCCTGGGTTCAATCCCTAGCACCAAAGGAAAAGAAGGAAGGAAGGAAGGAAGGAAGGAAGGAAGGAAGGAAGGAAGGAAGGAAGGAAGGAAGGAAGGAAGGGAAAAGATTGAAAGAGAGAGATTGAGATTTCTTGCTTTCCTTTCCATCTCTATTTCTCTCTCCACCTGGCAGCTTCCTGCCTTGCACCACCAGATCCAATTCTGCTTCCCTTAGATAGCAATAAACTGAAGATCATGAACTTTCATAATGCATTTTGCTATCTGAATGATTTTTCAGAGAATCTTATGCTCCCTGATTGTTTTTCTCCCTTTGTAGAAATTGGCGACCTGCTCTCCCTTCTGCTGGAGCACTTCAGTGGGGACAGATGTAACTTCCTTCCCTCAGAGAAGAGCAGATCATCAAGTACCGTGACTTCAGCCTTTGTTTCCACACACAGTGGTTTTGATTTCTGCAGAAGTCCCTTTCATCTCAGCTGTCCTAACCGTGGTGTGCCCACCGTCCTTGAGCTGGAAAGCGGAGCTGAGCTGTGCTATGCTTACTGAGGAGTGCTTAAGGTTCAAGAAGTCACTCTCCCCAGCTGCCCAGCACGGGGATGGAGGCAGGCAGCTTGGGAACATGCCCCACAGAATGTCATCTTTATATACAATTTTGAAGGACAATCCTCTTCAGAAGCATGATTTTCTTTTCCTATTGCACTTTTCTTGACTGAGGTATATGACATGAGAGTTTCCCCAAAGCCTCTGCTTGTCAGGCAGTGCAAGTTTCAGGAATAAGCCAGAGATGTGTGTGTGTGCATGTGTGTGTGTGTGTGTGTACATATGCACATCAACATCTGCATCTTCTACTTGCAAAGTACCACAGTGAGAGGTTGCTGTGTCTCTCTTGCCATAGAAAGTCGTGCTGGAGTGCTGTCTTCCCACAACAATGGAAGTCCCCAAAGGTAAGCTCCCACACAGAGAACCAGCAGAAGAGAGGTCTGACCAATCCAAGAGGAAACAGATCCAATGCTGAATTCATATATTAGTCAGGATAATATCCCTACAGAAATAGCCTCTCACTCAGTAGCTTCATGCGGGCTCTCCTGCAGGAGGTCACTCAGGAATCTAAGCTCCCTCCATTTTCCATCACCACACATGTGGCCGTCACCATTGCCACAGATGGAAGAAGAGTTGGACCACTGCACGGCCAAGAAGCAGCTGACATCTCTTCCAGTCACATACCATTGGCCAAAACCCAGTGTATGGCCACAATCTAATTAAAATGGAATTTTGAGAAACTCAGTGCCCCAGAGTGCCAGGAAGAGATAATTGGATTAATTTCTAGCCAGCCTCTGCCACAAGCAATGTTTTCTTTTGTCTATTAAATAATTAAACTTTGTGTGTTCTAAATTTTGGCAAAGTGGGCCGGTGTTGCTCAGTGGTAGAGTGCTTGCCTAGCATGTGCAAGCTCCTGAATTTAATCTCCAACACTAAAAATAAAAATAAAATAATAAAATGGCAAAGATAACAAGGGAAAAAATTGAATAAGACCTACATTTGTCTGATATAATCAGACCTTTGATTGGGCTCAATAGCTCGAAATGGCAGACCAAATAAGCGCAAATATGGGTGGCAAGATCCATTAAATAGACCTGCAGTGCCCAGATGCCAAAGCTTACAGGGACCATTTTGCCCAAGGACCATGCCAGGATATGAAGTCCCTTTTGCAGTACCATGATAATCAGGCCTCAAGGTGGATGTAGCCACTGGGATCTACAAAGATAGTAGGAACAAGCTGGTCTTGAGAGATTCCATAAGTCTGCCATTATCTAGTAATTAACCAGGGAGGGAGTTAGGGCCATCCAGAGATTTGTGGATCCTGAACCTTTTTTGGCAAGATGGGGGTCTCCAACAGAAAGATAATCACACTGTGCACCTCTACACACACCATGTGCCCCAGGGAACCCCATCGCCATCCACCCAGTAACCCAAGCCAGACTCCCTTCTCCCCTATTTCCTGCCTACAGAGACCCCACCCTGCTGTTCACCTCTTGCCTATCTCACTGCCTCTGCCTTCCTCCATTCCTCCAAGTTCACATGGCTCCCGCTCCCAGACTTCCCCCACAGCCCCCTACCTGGCCTTCCTGCTCCAGCTTGACTCGCCCCTGCATCTATGCTTCATGCTGCATAGTCCTCTGATTAGAGGACTCTTTCCAAAACATAAAGCTCCTGTCAACTCCCTGCTTAAAATCCTGCAGTGGCTCCGGCTGCCTGCAGAACAAAGCTCAGAGTCCTTGGCAGGACCGACAAGGCCCCACATAATTGGTTTCTTGCTTATTCCCCAGCCTGGCCTCTGGCCACTGCCCCTCCTCCCGAATCCACACAGACCCAGAGGAGCACAAGTTCCCTCTCTACCAAGATGGGCCTGTGTGCCTCCTCTGTCTCAGCTCCCACCCTCTTGCCTTCTCCCTGTCCGCACAAGACTTCCCACCTAGGATGGATGTGATGCTTCTGTGTTGGAAATCAGAAAGGATAAAGGAAGACTCGGACCAAATGTAGCACCACAGCCCCAGCGCTGGTCAAGCACTGAGGTCCAGTTGTGGCCGTTAGGAGGAATATGCCTTTTCTCTGTGGAGTAAAGGAGGGGTCTGCCAGAGGAAGCCTCTGAGGGCACCCCTGCATTTCCCCTAGCACCCGAGGGGTGCACAGGCCCAGCACCACTGCAGGAGAGACCTCACAGGTGTGGTGCGCTCCCTCCTCTTTCCCAGACTTGACCCCTTCTCGTCCCTCGATCCTGAGCAGTCAGCGCGCAGAACAGTGTTTGAAAGTCTCAAGGAAGCCTTGGGGCTGGAGCTCTGTGATCCTCCCGGAAGCCGGTCCTGTCCTGCAGAAGAAGGCATGGCACCAGGGAGAGTGCTTAAAGAGGCTGTGGAAGGACAGGGAGGACCAGGGGAATGAGGGACGGAGAAAATGAGAGCGCTCAGAAAGCATGCTCAGTGAGGCCTCTGAGATGCCCCCAAAAGGAGATGAGGGATGGCAAGTGCACCCCCCTCCACAAAAGGAGCCGTGCCCTCCACGGAGGACTTCTTAGGGGTCCCCAAAGCAAGTGTGGCCCAAGCCTAGGACCGCCTGCAGGCTGCGCACACAGGTGAGGTGGTCAGGGAGAAGGCGTGAGTGAGGACCTGTGCTCTGTAGGGCTGTGCATTCTCTCCCTGTGCCATTTGAAAACGGCTTGTAGGAGCAGCGGTGATCACAAACGGCCAGGAGGTGCCAACAGCAGGTTCTCAGTGCACAGAGAGGGCATGGTCCATTAGGACCAGTGCTTGTCACGGCCATGTAAGAAGGGCTGGATCTCCTGCAGCCAGGCAGGGGGCTTCCAGGGAGCTGCTTGAAGAACGTGCCATCACCTCTGGATTCTGGAAGACCTAGATAGAGATGACGCCTGACTCCACCTGTCGCATTCTGAAGACACACGTCTGACCTGAGGCTCCCTCAGTGTGGAGCAAGGTGGGAGCAGTCGGCATGTCCGGATTGCAGGAGTGAGCCTGAAGAAGGACACGAGGCAGGAGCTGTCATGGAAGTGACCACAGAAGAAGAGTCCATGGTGGGTGGACCTCCAGAAACAGCAGCTGGGAGGGGAAGTCCAAGCAGCCAACAGCAGGGCAGCACCTGCACCGTCGCACCTGTGAGCCACACAGGGGGACGGGGGCCCTGCAGGGGGCTTCCAGAGGGACATTGTCACACAACCCACTAGAACCAGAGCTGGCCCTTGAGCATTCGCCCCTCTCCAAGGCAGGTAGGGGTGAGGTTTCCTTTTCTTGCCTCCCCTCTTCCTCTCAGTCTGGAAAATGAGCCAGTCCAGGGGCATCAAAAATAAGTGTAAGATGGGAGGTGACGAAATTCTGCAGAAGCAGCCCACCCTGAAATCCCCCCATGGTGGGCTTCTCAGCCAGACTCGGGCTGGCACTGATGGAGGATAAGCAGCTTTTAATCGGAGAGGCAAAGCTTTGATGTGAGCTTAGACTGGACTTTTTAAACCTAAAAATGAGACTGTGTATTAAGACTTAAAACTGACCAGAAAATCTGTGGGATTAGACAGATTTGTCAGGGAAGGGGAGGAGGAGTGGCGAGGACGGGGAGGCGTGGGGGCTTCCTGCTTCCTCTGCACTGGGTCCAGCTCTGTCGGTGAACGAGTGGGCACAGTTGCCCTGGGACATTCTTCCTGTGTGTAGAACTAGAGCCCACGCAGGGAGAAGGGGCTTTCTGAAGTCACACGGCTTCAGGTGAGCTGATGTTCCAGCTAGCAAATAGCCACAGAGCTCTTCCATAACCTCTATCTAACTTTTCCCAAAGTTTGACCACCCTGGGCAAAGGGGACCCCTCTGGTCTTGGCTCTGCTAAAGTCACTAAGGCTGCTTAATCAATACAGCCACCCCTGGGTGTCCACAGGGACTGGCTCCAGAACACCCAGGAATACCAATATGCTGAGGTGTTCAAGTCCCTTCTATAAAGTGGCTTAGTATTTGCAAAGAACCTACACACATCACCTCTAGGTTTCCTTGGTACCCCAAATAACGTCCATGCTACACGGATGGGTGTTATGCTATATTGACACGGAAAAAGCCTGCACATGCTCAGTGCAGATGCAAAGGTTCAAATATTTTTCAGTGTGCAGTTGGTTGAAGGCAAGGTTGCAGAACCTGGGGATGAAGGGACAGCTGTGTTTACTATTCTGCTCTGTGAACATTCATTTGTCAACACTGAGACCTTGAGACACCCCGCACTGGCTCCAGGGGAGGGAAGGAAGAGCCAGACCACGCGGCCTGAGGAATTCTGCATTGACATCTTGGGAACTGTTCACCCTTCCTGGTGAGGTCTGTTCATTCCGGGCACAGACCCAAGAACTGGAAAATGTCAGGCTTTGCTTGGCAAGTCCCCCTGTGTCGGGAATGCAAATGATGGGGCAGTGCTTCCAGCAGCTGAAGGAAGCCACCAGCCATTCTCCATCCCTGCAGACGGAGGGCAAAGGAGAGCCGTGGGGGACGCGCTCCTTCCAGGGTCTCTCCCTCAAATAGGAGACGCATTTCATTTCTGTGCACAAAAGTAACTCAGTAGTTCTCCTGTGACAATGCCGCCGCCTCCCCCTCCTCCTCCCCTTCCTCCTCCCCTTCCTCCTCCCCCTCCTCCTCCTCTTCCTCCTCCTCCTCCTGTTATTTTTCTTCTTTGGCACATTTGTGAGTGTGTGTGCAGGTGTGTCATGGCAGACACCTTTTCTAGGTTATTCTAATAAATCAACACAAACTTGGTGTCTTAAAACAACAGAAATTCATTCTCTGGCTGTTCTGAGGGCCAGAGCCATTGGGTCAAAGTGTCCACAGAGCCTCACTCTCTCCAAAGCCCCAGGGGAAGATTTTAGTGCCTTCCAGCTTCTCTCTGGGGACTCCAGATGTTCCTTGGCTTGTGGCTACACAGATTAGTCCTTGGTCCCCCTTCCCAGGGACCTCTCCTCCGTGTGTCCTGCTGTATCTGAAACACGTGAAACACGCCGAGTTGTCTAACCCAAAAAATGGACTAAGAGACACAAGGTATAGCAAAAAGCAAGGCTTTAATGACCATCTTGCTAGATCGGTGTCCTGCGAGACCCGGTGTCTGGGTGAGCAGGCACGCAGATTGCTGACAACCCATTTCATCCCCTAGAGCGCAGGGTCCCTAGCCCTGTTCCTCAGGGCTGAGTCCTGGGGAGTGCACAGTCTTCCCAGGTGTCACCTGGGTTTCACGGTGTCCTGTGGGTTATGTAAAGAATCACACCTTGAGTTGTCCCCACCTCCCTTTGTTCTCTTGTGGGCACAGCCTCCTTGGGTGAATGCCCTCTGACACACCGAAGCTCTTACCTCTTTAGGTCACTGTTTCTTAACAGAGAGATTGCCATCTGTTGGTTAGGCTGACCCCTCCTTCCCTCCATTTGTAAAGGGGGCTATTCAAGGGCATGGACTTGGGATGTGCCACACCCACAGGCTGGGGTGCTATTGCATGAGTTTCTATTCTGCTCTGTTTCCCCTCTGCATGCCTTTCTTGCACCCCAATTTTACATTTAAGGCTAAATACTATAAACTGAATATGGACCACAGGACTCTATTTCTCACAGAAGAGCAGGCGTCATTGGATTTAGGCTAACCTGCATAACCTGGGATGATCTCATTTTGAGATCCTTAACTTAAAATTACACCTGAAAAGACACTTTCTCCAAATGAAGTCAGAGTCTCAGATTCCTGGGGGGTGTATCTTTGGGGCTAGGAGAGGACACCACTCAACTCACTGCAGAACACAGAAAGACAGCAATGAACTGGTGCACTCTCCAGGGTGTGTGGGAAGGTTCTGCCATAGAGGTATGAGCCCCAGGCCTCCGGGTCTCCACCCAGCCTGCTCCCAGGGGCCCCACGGCGCTGCCTGTTTTGGAGTCTCTGGCCAGAGTCAACCAGAGGCATAGCTTGTCCTCTCCCAGGGCTTTGTACCAAGACCACACTCTGTTCCGTGGTGCACAAGGGAAGCAATGTGCTTGGAAAGAGAAAGCAAGCTGTTCTCTTTGTTGAAATAGAAAAATCGATTGTCTATAAGGAAGCCAAGGCCTGTTTCTCTAGGACCAACTCTCTTGAGAACAAGAAATCACAAGTACTTTGAAAATTTTGAAGGGCTTTATGAATGTGAGACTTGCTTATATGATTTGTACTGTTATTCAGAGGCAATAAACTCCAATCTGTGCTTGGAAATCCCTAGGATCAACATCGATAATAACAGCTTCAGCCATATTCTGAACACAGACCATATAGTGAACGTGGAGATATTCACCCTGCAGGCATTTCACTCCTGTGGCTTCTTTAAGTCTCATTTTCCTAATTTTAAATGGAAAAATAACAGTACCTTCTCCATTCCAAAAATGACATGAGTGAAATCATTTACTCGAGGGCCTCAGCCAGTGGCCAATACACCAAGATTCACACCCAGATCTCTTGGACTCTAAATCCAACTGAACTACTCTGCTTTCCCCACTGGGGACAGTTCCTGTCAACAGGAGACTCTTGTACTCTGGGGCGTTGTCTTCTCCCTTCATCTCCTGTGCAGATTTCCCAGCACCTCGTAGGAAATAAGGAACAGTGTATTCTTTGGGGTTTGGACTTGATGAGGTGGGACCAATTCCTGGCTGGTGAAACTGGGATCCCAAGTTTCTAAGCCCCGGTGCTGATGTACATCAAATTGGCTTTTTAAACAGGATTTGCAGGCAATCGGTCACTCTTCCACAGGGTTCTTGAAAACCCTGTAAGGGGAAGGATCCCCCAGGGAGGTGCAGCATGGCTGGAGAGAGGGAATGGGAGTGGTCAGGAAGAATACACACCCCAGTGTTAGAAGATTGCAAACTGCCAGTATTCAGGGGTGGGGAGACACTCAGGGGTGTGTGCCTTGTCCCAGTTCAAATGTACCCCTCATCCTCCTGAAGGTGACATCAAGATGTGCTACTGCCCTGGCTGTAATGGAGGCTGGTCACCTTTCTGAAGGGGAGGGGCAGGCTGGCATCCTTTGCTTCCATTAGTCAAGAATCTGAGCTGGTGACTCTGGGTGACATGCTATGCACCTGGAAGGGTGAGGATTGCTAAGTGAATTTGTAGGAAATCAAAGTGCCCCAGACTCTTCCAGCCTCTAGGGTCACATGCTCAACAATCCCTGAAGACAGTGGTCCAAGTCCTGTACACCAGGGACTCCCAGGGAATGGCCTCCTCGTCGGCTCTTTGCCCAAGCTTGACCTCTGAACTCCCGATAATTCTGAATCTACTCTGTGAAGGTCAACGCAGCTCGTGGAGGCTTGGGCATTTGCCTTCTTTGGAGCTCAGGGGCCAGGCCTTCCTCAGGGTCTCTTCTGGACACCCTTCTCCTTAGACCCTGCTCTAAGGTCAAGGTGGAGAGCCCAACTCGGCTCCCAAAGAAGCATGTCTCTCCCACTTAGGGAGAGTCCAATCAGGGACTTTCTGAGGCTTTCATGGAAGAACAACATTAATTTTATTTCTAGGAGAAAATCATTCGAGATTTGCAAATGTGCCCTCAGTGTAGATATTTTTAATTATACAAAGTATTTAGATCCTTGTGGTCTTAAATCAGTCTTTTCCAGAAGAGGACCTGGGATTTGCAAGTTTCACAGCCAAAACGTCTGTTAAAGTATTGTTCTGCAATTAATGAAAACACCTGTCCCCATCTCTAGAGAAACAGAAGAACTGCAGGAAGTTTTGGGAAAATCCAGTGCCTTCTTATATTGGTGATTCTTGGGGGGGGTGGATTCTGCTGGGCACAGTGGCAATGCCCATAATCCCAGTGGCTTGGGAGGCTGAGGCAGGAGGATCTTGAATTCAAAGCCAGCCTCAGCAAAAGTGAGGTGCTAAGCAACTCAGTGAGACTCTTTCTCTAAATAAAATACAAAATAGGGCTGGGGATGTGGCTCGGTGGTGAGTGCCCCTGAGTTCATTCCCCTGTACTAAATAAATAAATAAATAAATAAATAAGATTCTAAGCTTCACTACAGCACAGTGATGTTTGGTGGATGGAAAGAAGGAAGAGTGGGGAAATAGCATAGGCCCCCCGGTCACACTCTTCCTCATGACAAGGAATGAAACAGAAGTCGTAATTGAAGACCTGTTCATGATCCCATCGTGATCATTTCCTCTTAAAAACAACCTCTCTTCCGAGAGAGTTAGGAATTAGGGATGCAATTTGTAGCAAGAGTTTTAGAAACCAGGCTCCTCCCCTCTAGGTTCACAGCACCTTCCCTGAACTTTCAATGTGACTCGGCTTAGTCTTGGCTCGCTGGCTCCTGAGAAAAGCCACTTTGATCCCAGATCTTCAGATCTGTTCTTTCTTGGTAGTAGCATGACATCGAGGCTCCACAGAGCCACGTGATCAAAACAGAGGGAAAGGAGAGGGAGAGAAGGGGAAAGTTGGAAGGAGAGGCCAGGACGGCCTCAGGAGGGAGGGGGAGGGCTAACCCCTGGCTCAGCGGGGTGCTGCCACTTCGCTCTCTGGTTCTACCCATTAGCTCTGCAAGTGGTTTTTTTTGGCACTTTCCACTTCCTACTGCAGGTGGTATGGACTGCTGGCTACTGACTCTCTGGCTCTTCTTTCCTGTTTCCTCTCCCACAGCTAATTTAAGAATGTCTCCATGACACCAGGACAACCGTCAGGCCTCGCCTTTCCTTCTCCAGCCACCTGCAGCCACCTACTCCTGGTCCCCTCCAGTGCCTGAGCCTGGCCTGACAGCAACAGGGTCCAGTGAGCAACCTCAGCCAGGAGCTAGGTGCTGGGGAGCAAGCCACGCCTCCCAGGTGGGTCTCCAGGGACTCTGCACACTCTGGTCTCCCTCAAGCTCCCACTATCCCTGGACACCTTCTAGTCAACCTGGCAAGAGCCGTCATCCCGCCGCAGGTAGGAGCACACCCTGCCCTTCCAGGTTGGATCCAGTCTGTGGACCTTGGCTGTTTTTGGCCCTGCTGACTCCCCCTAGTGTGCCAGCCCCTCACCCACCCAGGCCTGCAGTTCACAGCCACATCCCGGTTCTCCCACCTCAGCCCATGCCGGGCCACTCCATCCTCAGTGTCCATCCGGATTTATGTTCCATAAAGAGTGGATAAGGTTTCCCTAGGACACAGTCTGCATAAAGGTGGGGGGGGGGGTTGGAAGGTTCTAGAAACGCAACAGGGGTGATCCTTGCAGGCGAATGCCAGGGTAAGCCCTGCTGATGTGCTCAGTGGTAAATGGTGGGCGGTGTGCACCGGGTAAGGACTCTCGAGTGACATCATGATTCAGCCGGGTTGTTATTTCCGCCTTTGCCAGGAAAGTTATTAGAGAGAGGTTACTAAAGTGCCAGTCGTGGGGGTGAGTCACAGGCAGGGCAGTGAATTAAATGCCTGGGGTGGGTGCGGGAAGCCACTCTTACTATCATTCATTGGCAGACCCCAGACAGAGCCATAGATCTGGTTGCTTCAGTTTCATTTACTGGTGTCATTTAAACACCATCAGAAAAAAGTAAAGGAAATGTCCCTGAAGCTAGAAGTGGTGATGCTTCAGTTCTGGCTCAAAGGTGGTCGGAGTGACATCACCATGTTGGGGAAAAGCTTGGGTACAGTCCAGACCTGGGCAGGGTCCCCAGGGCTGACCTTCAACCCAGTAAGTCCCAAGTTTTCAATTCCGCTGCTGTGGCAGTGAAGCTGACGCAGGTGCATTAAATAGGTTGGAATCCGATCTAGGGCTTGTGTACACTTTGCTACCATTAGTACCAGTCACGATGTCGCTGATGGTAGTGAAGATTGTCACAGTCATTCAGCTATGCTACTTTTCTCAATAGAACTCTGAAACCATAAAGTTATCATGGATGATATACTTGTGACTCCATTGAAGTTTTCTAGGTGTTCCATAAAAGGAACGACAGGACACGATAGGTTAAATGGTCCCTCTTCCAGAGGCTCACGGTGCACCGCGGCCTGTCCAACAGCTGCGGGCTTCTGGTCTCTGCACTGCTCTGGTGGCATCTGCAATGTCCTCGGGAACAGAGAGAACCTGGGCTCCCTGCTGAAAGCATCCAGAGAGAGGCAGAGCCGCAGAAAGGGGCTGCAGCCTGCCTGGCTGCCAATTCCCCGCTCCCCACGCTCCTCGAGGCTTCCTGTTTAATGCTGGTCCCCTCTGCCCGTGGGGACTGGGGGCTTCCTGCAGCCAGGGGCCAGGAACACACGGGTTCTGGGTTCCCCACCTCTATCTGCACAGCCCTGGCCCAGCTCCCAGGACCTGGGGCACTGGTGCTCCAGCTTTGTGGTCCAGCTCTTGGCATTCAAAACTCCGTGCCATAAAAAACTCAGCTCAGTGTTTTGGGGTCGAGAGCAAAGCCTGTGTCACGTGTGCAGCTCCGAGCAGCTGAGTGGCAGGTGGCATTAACTCCTCCCGTCCTTCCCCAGGTGCCCTAAGGCCTTGCCTGCTGCAGGTTTGATAAAATTGAGGCAGAGCTTTGAGGAGCAGAGAGAGAAGGGCAGACCACATATCCCAGAATATTTCTTCCATTAAAGTCTTTATGTGAGGAAAAGATGGACAAATGATTTTTCCATTTATAAAAGAAGAAACCCCAGCAGAAGATTAAGAAAATGAATGACAGGCTTGTTAGGCAGAGAGGCGTTGCGTTCCTCCCTACAGGCTCCACTCCACAGTTGTTACCTTCCCTCCTTACACACACACACACACACACACACACACACACACCCCCTGGTCAAATGGTAGGATAAACGGTTTTCCTGCAGCCCGAGAAACCTTTGCTGAGGCAAAACCTTCTGGAGAAAGATCACATGGCTGTTCCTCTTGGTGCTCCAAGTCCGCTAGTGAAAGTGCAGGTGGCAGGTGGTTCTGGGGAGCAGGGCTGAGGCCCATCCTGCTCCCTAAGATAGGAAGCATTTGGAACATCACAAACCAACCCCCACCCCAGAAAAATAGTCAAATCTGATTAAAAGCAATTCAGCAAAGCACTGGATTTTGTCCCGTAAAAGCCAGGGAGATGAGCCAACCCTGCGCCCAGGGCCTGAAACCTTTACCTCCCCTGTCAGTCAGCTGCTCTGGGGTGGGAGGTCAAAGCACCCAGCTCAGAACAGCCAGAGTCCAAGTCCAGGGGAAAGCAGGGACACAGACAGGGGCCAGCCACACCTATGTTCACCTCCAGCACTGATCACAGCCCTCACCCCCACTTCTCTTGGGACCCAGGAGTGACACGTCTTCTGTATCCATCCAGCCACAGATGATCTTTTATCCAAATATTCTGGGTATTAAAAATATATCCAGCAGCTCTGGAAGCTGAGACAGGAGGATCATGAGTTCAAAACCAGCCTCAGCAACTTAGCAAGGCTCTAAGCAGCTCAGCGAGATCCTGTCTTTAAATAAAATACCAAAAAGGGACTGGGGATGTGGCTCAGTAATTAAGTACTCCTGAGTTCAATCTCCGGCAACAAAATAAAATAGAAATATATGTATGTATATAAATAAAATTTTGAAGACTAATGAGAAGCAGCTGAGCCAGTCAATTTAATATTCCCCTAAAGCTCATAAGTTGGAAACTTAATCCCCAAACTCATATATGGATGTTATTTGGAGGTAGGAATGTTGGGAGATTATTAGGATTAAATGTGGTCATGAGACTGGGCCCTCGTGGTGGCATGAGTGGCTTTACAAGAAGAAGAGAGACTAGAGTTAGCAACTTGCTCATCTCACCAGGTGATACCCTCCCTCATATTGTGATGCAGCAAGAAGACCCTCACCAGACCTCCAAGAGGACAGATGCCAGCACCATGCTCTTGGACTTCCCAGTCTACAGAACTGACAGCCAGATAAACCTGTATACTTTATAAATTACCTGGTCTCAGGCACTTTATTATAGCAACAGAAAATGGACTAAAACAACATAAACATGGAAAAACACAATTTTCAAATGTCTAATCTTTTTTTTCCCTTTCTTTCTCATGCTGGGGACCAAGCCCAGGGCCTCACACATGCCAGGCTGGCACTCTACCACCGAGTCAAATCCCCAGCCCCTCAAATGACTAATCATTTTTAAAAATCAGTTCCAAAGCCAGTGCATGGATTTGCATGCCTCTGCTACACCGCACCATATGCTCCGTTCCTGGGAACTTCTACCCAGAGACCAACAAACTTTGGTCTCAGCGTGGTGATTTATTGAGCTGCTCCAAGTCAAAGATCTTACACTGTACAAAATATTCACTGTTGAGGGGGCACCCAGTTGGACACAAAGGGCTTATGAAAGAAACCAGACTTAAGTAATATTAGGTCTCACGATTAGCATTTTAATTTTCATCAGTTGAGGGAACAAGCAGACACAGTTCCTCCAGTTGTGTGACTGACCCCAGCAAGACTCCTTTTTAATCCGTCCCCCAAGTCACTCATCTCCTGCATTATTATTGCTACCTTCAGAAGCTTTGGGGGAGAGAGTCTGAGGAAGCCAAGTCTTCAATCAACTGTCCTGGGTGTTGGTTATGTGATACCTGGCAGGCTTCATTCGGCAGGAAAGCAGAAGACAAACAGTGGCTTCTCATTATTGGGAGCAGCGGGGTGTCAGGATGGCTTAGCACTGGCAGCATTTCAACCAAAGACAGAAGTTGGGGGAAAAAAATAACCTTCTCTCTGCATACCATTCATCCCTAATGAGAAAACAGCACTTACTTATTCCACATAGACGGGGGACCCGACAACAGAACATCTCCTGAAATGCAGATTCCAGGCACCTCCTTTTGAATAGTCATTCCTCTCCTGGGTTGAGTTCAGAAGCTTCTTCCCAGGGCTGCTGGAATCCTGCACCCTGTCCTTCCCCAGCACAGACACACTGGGGCCTAGCTAACGTTCTCTCCCTGCTATAAATCCAAAAACTTAAAAGAGCACCAAAGAAAGGAGATCTCTGGAGAGAAAGCAGCAGCTGTCAGAAGCAATTTATGGGGGACCAATGCTCAAATATTGGTTTCCTCCCAAGATCTCCAGGACCTACCTATAAATCAGCACTGAATTGCTCATGAAAGCCACTGCAACAAATAAGTGCAGACTATCAGTCTGCAGTAGAAAAAAGATTCCTAAGGGACACATGATGATTTTCAGAAAGGAACAATTCATAGCACTGTTTCTACTGGCATGTACCCAGGTCCCACGGGTGGCTGGAGACCGGTGCATGTCGACACTCATGGGTGGTGGACATCAACCTTCCCTTGGCTCTGTACCACTGCCTTTGGGAAATGCCCCTCCCTCCCCTCTGTGGCTTCCTGGAGCCCTCATTCCTGTGACCTTGGCTACTACGCACAGCATGAGTATGGTCTGTGGCCTTGTTATCTGAGAGGCAATGTTACCATTTGGATCTGGAATGTCCCTCCAAGGCTCATGTGTTGAAGGTTTGGTCTCCAGTGCAGTGATGTTCAAAGGTGCAGGTCTGGGGAAATGACTGGATCATGAGGGCTCTGATGTCATCAGTGGATCAATCCATTGATGGGTTCATAACCGAATGACCTATTGGGAGGGGGTAGAAACTATAGGAGGCATGTCCTTGTTGGAGGACACAGGTCACTGGGGTGTGCCCTGGAAAGGTGGATCTTGTCCCAGGCCCTTTCTTAGTCTCATATTTTGCTTCCAGCCATCCTGAGGTGAGAAGCTTTCCCCCACCATGTGCTCTCCACCATGATGCTCTGCCTCACCTCAGGCCCAAAATGATGGAGCCAAGAACACATGGACTGAAACCTCTGAATCTGTGTGTCCAACTAAATCTTCCTGCTTTGAGTTGATATTCTCAGGTATTTTGTCATAGCAATGGAAAGTGACTAACAGGGAGCTTCCAAGATGACCTACAACAACCCTGACTCTTGTATTCACATCCTATATGGCTCCCTCCAGCAGCAAACCAAAGTCAGACGATGTGGCAAATACACTACAGCAGGAATTATGGCATGTCATTTCCAATGATAGGCTACATGAGATGGTAGCTTTTATTTGGAGTTCTCAACTTCTTTTTCTCAGATATTTCGCTCTGGGGGAAGCCAGCTGCCATGTGGAGAGGAAAGTCAGGAAGCCTAACAAGACATCACATGACAAGGTTACCAATAGCCAGAGCTGCAAGAAGTCACATGGGTAAGTGTGGAAACATCCTCCACTCCCAGTTGAGCCCTGGGAAAATGGAAGCCCTCGTTATAATGTTGTGTGAGATGCTGAGCCAGAACCTCCACTAAGCTGCTCCCACATTCCTGGGCCATAGAAATTGTTTGAGATAATTAACATTTGAAGTTGCCAAGTTTTGAAGTCAATTGCTATGCAGCAATAGATAACTATAGATTGCCAATCAGACAATGCCAAATCCTGGGACACAGTGAACACTTCGATTGCTCCAGGGGTATAAACACAATCCAAAAAGAGCCAATCAGAATCCTTCACAACTAGGTGAACAAGAGTCAGACCATTTTCTTCTGGACCACAACCATGGGTACAAAGACAGCTTAGAGTCGAGGCTCTCAGCCAAGGACTGTATTGCCTCCCTGAGGAGCATAAGGGAGCGTGGAGAACGTATTTAGCAGTCACAATGTATGGCGGTGCTATTGGCATTTGATATCTGGAAACCAGGTTTGCTCAATATCCTGTGATATGTGGGAGAGTCCCCCACCATGGATAAATAAGGGATCATCCATTCCAAATTATTAACAGCACCTACATTGATAAACCCATATGATGTCACACAGAGAGGGCATTCCTGGGAATGAAGCAAATGCAGATGACACCAGAACCAAGATATATTGAAAAAGAGAAGGAAGGAGTCCTGATGCTAAAATGTGAATCTCTGGATCCAGTCATGCCTGAAGCTAGAGGTAGTATCCTTAGAACTTCCCAATCACATGAGCCAAGATAGTTTCTCATGCTTAAAACAAGTTCAATGGATTGAATATTTATGTCCCACCATAATTCATGTTGGAATCCAAACCCCCAAGGTGACAGTGTTAGGAAGTGGGGCCCTTGGCCTGTAATTAGCTCATGATGGTGGAGCCTCATGAATGGGATCAGAACCCTTATCAAAGAGGCCCCTAGAGAGCCCTTGCCCTCCCATGACATGAGGATGTGGTGAGGAGGAGGATGTCTATCTATGAACCAAGAAGTGACTCTTCACTGGACACCTTGACCTTGGACTCTCCAGATTCCAAAATTGAGAAATAAATTCTGTTGTTTACAATCCACCCAGTCTATGCTCTATTGTCACAATAGCCCCAGCAATCTAAGACACCTGAGTCGTCAATATTTGCCACCTCAAGAACCATGACTATATCATCATTCAACCATCCATTTGTTCAAATAATGTTCATTGAACTTTTACTGTGTGTATGCCACTAGTTTGGATTCTTAGGATACAGAGTTAAACATGGAAGCTTCCAAAACGACAATGGGTTCACTGCTAAGGAAATGTGTGTGTGCGCGCACACACACACACACACACACACACACACAGAACCAAAATGGCCTCAGTCTAATGATAGGAGGTGTCAGGGAATATCTTGCTCAGAGAAAAAAGGAAATCTGTGATTTATGAAGGACTGTCTAGAAATGCCAGCCAAGAGGTAGAGAAGCTTTGTTTGATAAACAACAAGTGACTCATTGCCCGGGCCAAAGCTTTTAATAAATCCTAGTTCTGGCTATTGAGACTGAGATCACAGTGATTCAAGAATCACTTACAGGCCATTTGGGGAAACGCAGAGTAATAAGGCAAAGAGGCATTGATCCAATCAACTGTCCCTTATAAAGCACTCAGGTCATTTTCTTTCTCCACTTCTTTATGATGTCTAGCATTTCATCTCGAGAAATGTCTCTATTATGAAAGCAGCTCTGTTTTTTAAAAGCCATAAAGGAAAGAAGATACTCTTTCCCAACCAGACTCAGGTCAGAGCAGGCAAAATCATTTTCCTTCGTTCCTGACGTTTTTACATCTCCTCCCAATACACAGAGTTACAGGAGGGAGTTACATGCTATTAATTGGTGTGGTTGCAATAACATTATTTCACAGGATCAGAAAGGAAAAGATGCTGCTGGGTTAGGAGACGCCCAGTCTTTGGTGAGGGCATCTGGTTATAGGTTGAGAACAGAGTAGCCACTGGACTTTTTCCAGAGACCTCTAAACATTCACCAAGTAGCTCCTCTACCCTGAAATCCCAAGCCTATTAATGAGTCACAGCATCATTTCGGAATCTATGGAGGGTAAGGCACTACTCTGGGCATCACAGGAAAACAGACAGAAAGAATGACAGTCCTTGTTCTCAAAGACTTACAATCTAGTCCGAGAGACAATCATGAAGTGACAAGAATTCAACATCACAGCTGGCTGAGCCACAAGAGAAGGTTAGCTAGGAGCAGTTCATGGATGCCTGCCTGGGCCTTGCACCAGGCCTACCAAATGGGTAGCATTTGCTCAAGAAGAGGGAAGGAAAGGTACTTTCCACCAAAGAATGGGCAGAATCCAGATGAACCAACTAAGCAGCCAGAGTGACAGGCTAGAGGGTGCCACTGAGAGGGGGCATCCAAGAAGCAGCCAAGCCAAACAGAGGAGCAAGGAAAGGCCAGTGTCCAGCTGTCCACTCACCACCTCAGCTCCAAATCCACCCTGCATCACCTGCCCTGGAGAAAAGGAGGCTGAGACCCTTCTCCTTTGGAGAAAACACAAGATGAAGCTTTGTTGGCCCAGAGCACTGGGTCTGTGCAGAGAGAAGGGCCACTCTTCCTGGTTCTGGCTTGCTGCTGTCCTCTCCCACCTCAGGCAGTGTGGCTCTCAGTGGCCTCTCTCATCTGTGCACTCAGAGTGTGCAGTCCTCAAGCCAACAGCCCTTTAGCCACCTGTGGTGTTCCTGCTTATGCCCTGTGCACCCCAGGTTTTGTACCACCATGCTGGAGAGCAGGCTCTGGGTATCCCAATCCCTTGTCTACACTCTTCCACCACTTTTGGCCTCCACTCCACAGCAGTGTTTCCTCCTTGCCTAGAAACCATGAGTGCCTTAATCAGCTTGGGTTGGCATGATCATAATTTTTAAAACCCTGATGTTAAGTAATCTATAAATAATAATGATTTATTTCTCACAGTTCTGGAGGCTAGAAGTCCAAGATGGAGATTTGGTGTCTGGAAAGAGCTTGGTCCCTCTTCCAATATGGCACCCACTTCCTCTAAGAGAACAGATGTTGTGTCCTTGCATGGTGGAAGAGATGGAAATGGTGAACTTGCCCCCTCCAGACCTTTGGTCAACTCACAAATTCCACCTCTTAGGGTGGAGCCCAGGTGGACTAATCACTTCCTAATAGTGTTGCATTGAGGATTGAGCTTCAAGTTAAATTTTGGAAGGGACACAAACATTCAGACTCTAACAGTGAGCACCCCAGAGAACTTCACCACTGCCCAGTGGGCTGCCAGCATGCCTTCTCCCACTAGGTCTGAACCCCAGTCTTTAAGAGGGACTTCCTTCTAAGATTCCAAGGGTGCACTTCACCAGCCCTAGGGTAGTCCTCAGAGTTTTCTTGATTTCTCGATCATTGCTTCCCTGTTATGGTTAATAAATCTTTATATTAAACCTCCCACATTCAAATTATTGTGTGTTTCCTATTTCTGGATGGGATCCTGACTGACCAGCCAGGCTGAGGAGTTCAGATGATGTGGCAGCGGGCCAGGAGGGTGGGGGTGGAAATGAGTGTGCCGAAAACAGGAGGTGGACACTGGGTTATGAGAGAATGGTACCAGAGGTGCTTCATTCCTGTTCTATCTAATAATCTCAGGGAAACAAAGAGAAGTGGAAGGAATGAGAAGAGGAGGGGATGAGAGGGAATGCTGAGGAGAGAGAGAGAAGAAGAGAAAGAGAGAGCAGAGAGGGGAGGACAAAGCAAGAAGCAGAGACTTGGATATCTGCTCCACCAGACTTCCCAGCTGCCCATCCATCCGTTGCAAGCTCCAGGCAGGGGCCCCCAGCCGGGCAGACCCCCAATTGAGGGGTCCATCAAATCCATCCCAAGGTCATGGTTTGAGAATGATAAGCCTGGGAAGACTCTGATGAATGGACTGGGTGGCTGCTGTGGTTTGAATGTATCCCCCCAAAATCATGTGGTGGAAACAAGTCCCACTGCAACAGTGTTGGGAGGTGGAGCCTGGCGGGAGGTGTTTAGGTCATAAGGGATCCACCCTCATTAATGCATTCATGCCATTATAGAAAGGGATTGCAGGGGTGGGCTCACTTTTCTGCCTTATGAGAACACGACATTCCTCTCCTCTTGCCATTCTGCCTCCCACCATGTGAGACACACCAAGAAGGCCCCTACCAGGTGCTGGCACCTTGCTCTTGGACATCTCAGCCTTCAGAACGATGAGGAAAGAAACATCTGTTCTTTATAAATTTTCCTGTCTGTGGTGTTTTGTTATAGTTGCCTAAAATGAACATTAGTGACAAAGGAGGTGGTGGAGAGTGTGCAGAGCCTGGTGTGATGGCATGTTGACCTTGAACAGGAAGAACAAACAGGAACTGGTGACTCTCTAGGTCTAAGCGATGAAGGATTCTGGAAACAAACAAACACAAGCAGGAGTTATTTCCAGGAAACCTCCCTACATCTTGTGTTTGTGCACAATTAGGGCAAGTGGTGGCCTCTTACCTCAGCTCCTGTACTTAGACAGTAGGGGTACTACTGCCTCCTTCAGAGGATGGTCTTAGGGACTCAATGGAACACATAGAACCCTGCATGCAATTTAGAAGGCTCATCACAGTGGAAAGTAGAGAACAAGAGCTAGGAGTCACGATGGCTAAGCTTGGAGCCCAGATAGGAGGGAAGGGGGAGGAAGGAGCTCCCCCAAAGATGGGACTCCTCACGACCTGGAAACAGGGAGCAGCAGGAGAGCCCAGCCTCCTGATGCGGGCGGGAGGAAGAAGCACACCTTTCACACCTCTGCCTAGGTGGATGGGCTTTTAAAATTCCAAACTAACCACTGAAGTGCACTTGACATTCCTTGCTTTTTCCATGGCTGGTATTGGGCCATTCAAAATATTCCAACACATTTTTAAAATAGAGAATCCCCTGCCCTCTGTCTGTGGGTTGGAGCTCATGCTTGCTCTGTGATCACACCCAAAAGGCAGGAGGAAACACACATTACCTTTGTCAGGGAACTTCCCACCTCTATTTTTTTATTTAAACCTATGATCTTAGAAAATCCCCTAAAGGCTAATTAAGAGCTTTACTTTCCAGCCTCTGGTGTATTGTGCTAAATATATTTGTTGGTTTGGATGTCAACAGCAACCGATATGTGTGAACAGCTTATGCAACATCAAAGAGTCAAGTAAAAGAAGAGAGAACAACCCTCACGTGCTCTACCCGAAGCTGAGAACTGCCTCGCCTGCCGGGCTTATTAGAATTATCTGATTCCACATGAGAAGCACTTCAGTCAAAGGCTACAGGTAAATACATATATTCAAAGAGTGCAAACTTTTAATTTAAATCAGGCACTCCAATATTCCTATTTGTTTATTAGAATACAATCACACATGGGTTGGGTCAAGAGTAATTTACAAATATAATGCCATAAAATGGTGATATTTTAAAGACTTTGATGAAACTTTCTCTCTCTCTCTCTCTCTCTCTCTCTCTCTCTCTAACACACACACACACTAATGGGAGACTAAGCAGACCCATTCATCACACCATTATATACTTTAAAACATTAAAACGAGGGGCTGGGACGTGGCTCAGTGGCAGTGCTCGCCTGTCATGCACAAGGTCCTGGGTTTCATCCCCAGTATGTGAAGAAAGAAGGAGAAGAGGAGAAAGAGGAAAGGAAGAACACAAAAGGCGCTGGTCAAGAGTTTCACCCTCTTGAACCAGAATTCTGACCTTTATTCAGATTCTAGATCCCATGATATGATGATGACAACGAAGACGGTGACAATAATTGATTTTCAAGAGTTTGAAACCAAAACCAAGAATTTGTAGAAAGACGCATTTTAAAAATGATTTTTCCCTTCCAGAGATGGCCCAGTTCAAGAGCATTCTAAAACTAACACCCAATTTTTCAGGAGGAGGTTCATGCTGATTAAAATCAATCCCCTTGGTTTACCAATAATGAGCTACCATTAAAAACAAATTTCATTAAGTCTTACTCCAGAGTTCAGAACTCTCTGCCTCGATTAGTTGCTGAATGATTGTGCAGTGTGTTAGGGACCCACTTGGAACTGCCGGAAGGAGTGTGAGATCACTGAGCGCTCACCTCTTGGCTTCTCCAGCGAGCAGGCATGGGGAAACAAAACCAGCTTAGTGGTGCTGTAGTTCAGACCTCGAGTGACCCCAAGGTCCATGTGTTAAAGGCTTTATCACCAGGATGGTGATATTGGGAGGTGGTGGGGCCTTTAAGAGGTGAGGCCGGTGTTAGGTTTGGGTCAATGAGAGTGTTCCCTCAAAAGTGACTGCGGGATGCTGCTCTCTTATTGTCACTTCCCAGCACCATAAGGTGAGCCACTTCCTCATGCTCCCTCCATGAAGTGCTGCCTTGCCATAGGCCCAAAAGCAACAGGGCCAACCAACCATGAACTGTGAGTCAAAATAAACCTTTTCTATCCTTAAATTGGTTATCTTTGGCATTTTGTTACAGTAATGGAAAGCTGATTAATAGAGGTATTTGGGGGGAAATCAGAGTTTTCAGGTAAGTCTTTTAAATAGTACCATGATCTACTGAATGGCACCATCCCCACTGGGGTTCACTCTGGGCCCTGCATTCTTATCTGTCAAATTCCATCTATAATCACCATGACCTGATGCCAGTCACTCTTGTTTCCAGATCAGACTACCCCAGACCCAAGTGACAACCTGAAGCAAACTGAATGCATGCCTGGGAAGCAAGCTTGCTTTCAACCTGTACAATGGTTAATTTTATTTGCCAATTTGACCATGCTAAGAAACATCCAGGTAGCCAGCAAAGCATTCTTTCTGGGTATTTCCAGAAGAGATTATCATTTGACTCAGTAAAGCTCACCCTCCCCAGTGGGGGATGGCATCATCCAGTCCCTTGAGGGTCTGAATACAACTTGATGGCATAGGAAGGGCAAACCCTCTCCCTTTTCTTGAGCTGGGACATCCATCTTCTCTTGCCCTCGGACATCGATATTCCTGGTTGTTGGGCCTTCAGATTCAGTCTTGGACTTATACCTGGAGGCTCTTCTCCATGCTCCCATTCCTCAACTCCTTGGATGGGGCCCAGGACTTACATCATGGGCTCCATTGGTTCTCAGGCCTTCGGGCCAGAGCTGAGTTATACCATTGACTCTTCTGGTTCTCTACCTTGCAGATGGCACATTATGGACTTATTGTCCTACAGAGTCACATGACCCAATTCCCATAGTGAATCTCAGATAGATAGATAGATAGATAGATAGATAGATAGATAGATAGATATAGATAGACAGACAGACAGACAGACAGACATAGATATCCTGCTGGTTCTGGAGAACCCTGATTATACTAACAGCTGGGTCATCAGGCTGAATTCACATCAACCACTTTCCTGTCCATGAGTGAATCCAAAGCTCCATAAAAATGGAAAGGGGAGAAAACGAATATCCTGTGGAAAACCAGAAGGGGAACAAAACATGAAGAATCAACCGTGAGTGGTGTGAAAATGGCAAGTAGTCAAAACTGAGCCTTGCCTCTCAAGACTTACAAAACGTCAAATGTCAGTACTGGATGGGACCTTAAAGGTTATTGTATGAGGTGAGGTGACTGCTGAAGGCTAAAACAAATAAACCCTGAGATCTCAGTGACAAAAGAAGAGTCACTGAGATTCATAAGGGACTGTGCATAGTTTAGTTGCTATCCAAGAGGAGGAGAAAATAGGTTGGGGAGCAAACAGCACAGCTCTCCCAGAGCTCCCAAGCACACCTTTCAGACTTCCCCTTAACATTTACTAGTATGACCCACCCACCCCTGAATACCTCCAGTGATGGTAGCTCATCTACATGTGACACACCCAGGGGCCAAATGGGCAAGTGAAGAGTCCCACAGTTGGCCAACTCCTACCAGTGCATCTAACTGGCCCTCCTCATCCTGTATCAGAAGAGGGACACACCAGCTGGGGCTTAACTCTGAACTGACACCATTATTGTTGGAAATGCAGGCTCCATATCATAACACAACTGGAAACTTTGAAAGCCAGCCCAAAAAGCTTCTGGAAGGATTAGAGCAACAGAGAGTCAACAATGATAATGACTTAGAGCATTGTTAAGCATCGAAGGCCCAGTGATTCACAGCTGGTGGTTGCTCAAAATCATTGCATGACCGGTTCTCGTCTATCCATTGGGTCTACAGGGTTGTGGGATGTTTTGTAATCTGCAATACTCTATGCA
Organism: Glaucomys volans; assembly: GCA_020662805.1. NCBI lineage: Eukaryota > Metazoa > Chordata > Mammalia > Rodentia > Sciuridae > Glaucomys > Glaucomys volans. The sequence goes on from JAJEJO010051614.1 coordinate 66,348, forward strand.
CAGGTAAGAAAGTGTCACTACTCATTTGCATGAACAGGTCTGTATTAATTAAAATTGCACAATAGGTTTAATAGTGAATTCACTATTACTCAGGAACACTGGAGGAAAGTGCAATACTCACATGCACACCTAGTGTGTCCACCTCTGCAGCCATCCATTTATGTTCCCTCAGGTCTTTCCTACCCAGTCCATCCAACCTAGACACATGAACGCTGATTCCTCATACAGGCTACCATAGTTCAGTGTGATCTGCTGTGACATCTGGCAGCTTGCTGAAAGCCACATTGAGCTGGCGTGTAGGGTGTGATGGCTTTTCGTGACATCTGCAGGCTGTTGGACATTGCCCAACAGTAAGACACTGCGAAGGGGCATGTGAACAGATTTCTAAGCATTGACAATTGATGGTGGGTATCAGAAAGTGGAGTAAAGGGCTTTGGGGTAAAAAGGAAAGATCAACTCTCCTAAGATGCTTTTTTCTGTCCTTAACTAAGCAAAGCCACTAACCCTCCCTGCAGGGAGACCCATCTTCTAGATGACCTCCAGAGACAGCATGGGTCAGAGGCAAGAGCAGTGCTTCACTCGACTGGGCTCAAGGCTCTGAAGTCTGTGTGTTTCCATGGGTGTAGCAGGGGCTTTGGAAGCGCAGCCAATGGCATCAGGAGTGATGGGGAGGGAGACAGTGGTGGGCACCATCTGGGGACTGCAGACTTTGTGGGAGACAGACTTGAACGTGTTGCCGGGTGGGGTTGTGCCTTCCAGAAGCAGTCAGTAGGAATGAAGACAGCCCTGACAACAGAGGCAGGAAAACATTTGAGGCTGAATGCCACACTCAAAATCAGCTCACGAGATGGCCTATGATCATTGCTTAAATCCAGCTGCCATTTTGTAGAAAGGAAATGGTCTTCCCAGTAATGTCATCAAAGTTACTTACACTTAATAATATCCCAGGTCCCTTTCCACAAGGGCACCGATTGATTTTTCTCTCCTAAAAGAAAAATCAATCTTAGCCCTCATCTCTCTGGCTTGCAGTGTGGTATATTCCATGGAACCAGAAGTATCTTTAGCAGGCTGTTTGGGGCTGATGGCTACTTCTTGTAAATGCCAGGGTTTATGAGATTAATATCGAGTACAAAGGTGTAAAGGGCGGCCTTTTCTTTCTATCAAGCTCACAAAAACTTGTACAATAGGATATAAACTATAAAACAGGAAAGAAGACAATTCCTTTTTCCTAATGAGCTTGGAGCCTCTTCAAGCACCTAATCACAGCTTTGTGAGGTGGGAGCAGGGAAATCAACACAGCCAGTTTATAGACGATGGAAGAGAAGCCCTGAAAGAGCTTTGCCCAAACCCTAAGCATCTGCCCGGGGCCACTGCATGTGAGGACTGTTTTCTCCAATGATGGGAACTGACGGCTCCAACCTGAGCCTGAGAAACTTGCCAACCTTCCTGATCCTTGTTACTGACTCCTAGGATTTACCTGACTTCATTTCAGAGAAATACTTGAAAATATAGAACAGGACTCTCCATTAAGGCATTTTTTGGTCTTTTGTTTGTTTTCGGTACTGGGGATTGAACCCAGGGGCACTTAATCACTGAGCCACAGTTTTATATTTTATTTAGAGACAGAGTCTTGCTGAGTTGCTTAGGGCCTCACTAAGTTGCTGACGCTGGCTTTGAACTCGTGGTCCTCTGGCCTCAGCCTCCAAGCCACTGGGATTATAGGCATGCGCCACTGCACCAGGATAAGTTTTTGTTTTTTGTTTTTAATGAGCATGGAGCAAACATCCATTTTGAAAGGGATCTGATGATTTTAATAGGTAGGGAAATGGAGGCATAGAAAGCCAATGGCCTCCTCTGAACACAGAAGTCGTAACTGGCAGAACTACAGGAGAGCTCAGGCCTCTGACTCCTCCACCGTGCCCCCCATGTTGAGAGGCCCAGAGCCTCGTCCCTGAGGCCCCCCTTTACGGAGGCACAGGCAGGACTAATGACTACTTTGGTAAATTCTGTGTAATGACTGATCAAACTCTGCCAGGAGATAATATCACTGTTGTTTTGATTTCTAAAATGTCAAAACATGTAAAGGATCATGAAGTTTAAATTGGATCTCAGGTGGATTGGAGAAAATTGTCAAGTTTGAAAAAAAGAAGAGAGAAATGGAGAAAAACAAAGCATTTAGTCTCCCTCACTTCACAGGAGGAATCACTGTCAGCGAGGTACTGTTTTCAATGACAAGATGAAGCCTGCCACCCTGAAAGGCCTCTGCTGGCTTTTTAGCCACCACCGAAGCATCCAGAGAAGTGGGCCAGTGACAGGCTCTGAAGAATGTCTGTAGAGGAGAAGGAGAAGGAAACTCTCTCCCTGGGAAAATTCAAAGGAGAATATAGGACAAGACAAGAATAACTCTATGCATAGAAACTCATTCCCTCCACACCAAGGGAGTCATGGATTCTGAGAAGCCTTTATTCCCAGGAAGAAAGGAATAAAGAGTGGAGAAGTGAAGGAGCAAGACAGGAGGAGGGAGGGATGGGGGAAAGGAATTCACCCTGAACTGGACTCCACCCTGCCCCGGGAGCACCTTCCCTGGAGACCCGGCATACCCAGCTTGTCTCCCAGGTGTGCTTTAGATACAGAGGAAACGTGATACAAGAACCTCAAAGAGCCAGGCATGGTGGCGCATGCCTGTAATCCAAGCAACCTGGGAGGCTGAGTCAGGAGGATCGAGAGTTCAAAGCCTGCCTCAGCAACTTAGCGAGGCCCTAAGCAACTCAGTGAGACCCTGTCTCTGAATAAAATACAAAATAGGGCTGGGGATGTGGCTCAATGGCCAAGTGTCCCTGAGTTCAATCCCCAGTTCCAAAAAAAACAGAACCCCAAAGACGAATCAGTTCATCTTTTTTGTATTAAAAGACAGATTAGCAAAAAGGTGTGTTGACAAACTATCACCCAGGGGTGAGTCTCAGAGGGTTTCATGAGGAAGCATGACACCTCCCTGACCGAGGCACACAGAGGGGCATGGGACTCTGAGAGCAAATGGACAGCAGGAGCATCCCATGGGCTGAGCTGAAGGGGACAGGCTCCCAGGGGCCCAGCTCAGGAGTCGCCTCTTCTCAAACCAGACACAGCCAAGGCTGAAGCCGCAGCAGCCTTAAATTGTCAGATCAGTTCAAAGATTTTTTAAAAGGCTATTTTCTTGTCTGAGAAAGAAAATGATGTTGTTGAATAAATTCTCAACCAAGCACAGAGCTTCAGGCAGATCAGAGTCCCAGCTCCAAGGGGCAAACTACACCCTTGTTCTCCACTGTGGGATGCACCTCCTAATTGGGACAGAGAACAACCTTGTGACATTCTGTGTTAAAGAAGCCTTGAAATTCCACCGATGAGTGTTCACAAGAGTGACGTGAGAGGAGAACCCAACTTTCTACTAGAAATGTGTTCCTCAAATTTAGGGCAGCGGATATTTGTGGTCCTTACACCTATGGTGCATAAAAGGGAGCTATTGAGGCAGACCACGGAGGTGGCTGTGCATCCGTCACCTTTCATGGAAACCCATGAGTCATTCTCTTGCTGCATGGTCCTTGGCACTTAATGCTGGAGAGCTCTGAGCTATTTGCAGCTTGGGGTCCTCCAGGTCATGGAACAAAGATCCTGAGGAAAGGAATTTCTATTTTATTTATGTGCACAACAGTTTACCATGGAGTCAGCCATTGGGGGTAAGAAGAGAAGGTTTTCCTGGGGAAAGTCATGGCAGCCGGAAGTCTTTTTTTTTTGGTTCTTTTTAGTTATACATGACAGTAGAATGTATTTTGACAGATTATACATACATGATACATGCAGTGTAGCTTCCCATTCTTGTGGTTGTGATGATGTGGAGTTGCACTGGTCATGTAATCATGTACGAACACAGGAAAGTGATGTCTGATTCATTCGACTCTCTTTCCTATTCCCATCCCACCCCCTTCCCATCACTCCCCTTAGAAATCATGTGATATTGAAGATCTTCTTAGAGTCTGATCATCAGGTGTTGCTTCAATTCTTCAATGAATATTGAATATTTACTCTGTGCATAGGTTCAGCTAAGTACTATGGGCAGAAAAGAAGTAGGAGAAATGGCCTCAGCTCTCACTTGAGTCAGGGAGATGTGTCTAGAACTTAATATCTCTACTACCTGGTATTTAAAATTATACTTGTGTTATTGGAGTATACCAAGGGAGTATAATTTTAAATACCAAGTAGTAGAGATATTAAGTTCTACTAGAGTTCATGCCTATTATTAAAATTTATTGCTCAACTTTTCTAAGTCCATTTTACTAAATGGTGCAAATAATGTTTTACCTTATATGATATGACAACAGTAGGGCTATGGAAGGGTAAAAAGTCAAAGTCCAATTGGGTCTCGACAAGGAAGGAACTTAAAGAAATTTGTGCAACAGTGATTTAAGTAAGCCCAGTGCTTCTAGAGACCCTCCCACCCATACGTAGGTGGCCTGGGATATGTGGTCTCATTGCTCCTGGTAATTTTTATGAAATTTGTGAGCAAATTCCTTTCTTTCTTCTGGTACTTGTGATTCCACTAGGCAAGCACTGTACCACTGAGCTACACCCCTAGACCTTCTTAATCTTTATTTTAAGACAGTCTTGCTAAGTTGCTAAGGCTGGCCTTGAACTTGTGGTCCTCCTGCCTTGGCCTCCTGAGTATCTGGGATTACAGAGGTAATCCTCACCACACGTCATCTTTGTATGTATTCTATATGCCTCTGGAGTTACCTATTGGAGTACAACCATTTTTTTTTCAATTTTTTAAAATTTGTTCTAATTGGTTATACATGACAACAGGATGCATTTTCACACATTGTACACAAATGGAGCATAACTTCTCATTCCTCTGACTGCACAGTGCTGAGTCACATGAGTATATAATCATACGTGTATACAGGGTAATAATGTCTGTCTCATTCCTACCCTCCTTCCCATCCTCACTGCCCCACCCCTCCCCTCACTCCCCTCTGCATAATCCAAAGTTCCTTCATTCTTCCCTACCCACCCTCAACTGTGGATCAGTATCCACTTATCAGAGAAAAAATTCCACCTTTAACTTTTTGGGACTGGCTTATTTCATTTAGCATGATGGTCTCCAGTTCCATCCATTTACCTGCATATGCCATATTTTCATTCTTCTTTGAGGCTGAGTAATATTCCATTGTGTATATGTCCCACATTTTCTTTATCCATTCCTCTGCTGAAGGGCATCTAGGTTGGTTCCACAGTTTAGCTATTGTGAACTCAGCTGTGGAAGTGCCCTTCTTCAAGCTCAACGGCTATCCATCATTCATGTCCGGAAGCCACCTGCTGTTGCCATCAGAGGCCACAGAGGGCTGAAGAGGTTCTCCGACTTTTGCTCCCACCTTCCTATCTGGGCCTCAGTGATCACAGCTCTACAGAAATGAGGTGGAAGAGCAGCCAGGCGTCCCAGGGAACTCCCACCTCCTAGCTCCTTCTGCCTACGTTCCTCCAGCTCTTTGGTTTCCAGCAACAAGATTCATGTAGTTTGGAAGATGGCGGCCTGTGCAGTGGACCTGTCTCTAGCGTCGTTCTGGCCTCCACCTGAACTCCGAGGTTCATCTCAACTGGGCTCCTGAGTGTGACTCCATCGTGACCTACACACGGCATACCTCATGCATCGAGGGCATCACTGGGAGAGAAAAGGAGGGAGGTGGCCATTTCTCAGCCCAAACTCAACTAAACCACCTTCCTTTTAGCTATTCAATCAGTACTGAATAAATGGCCTCAGCTGTTTCAGACGAAGCCCCAGAGGCTGTCCTCGGCACCACACTGACTCAGAGAAGCAGAGCTTATATCCTGTGTCTTCATCAACAAAAGAAATCAAAGGACAAAAGAAACACAGGCTACTTGAAAGATCTCTGGAAAATGCTGGCAAATCTAAAGAAAAAAATGAGAATCACCTGCGGCCTATTATCTGCCAACAACCACTGTTCACGTCACGCTCCGCCACCCCAGCCCCTTTTCTGTTTTTCCCCACACAATTGATGTTGCATGAAGTACACAGGATTAGTTCCTGATTCTTCTCCTTGTGAGATTATAAGAGGAACAGTCCCTTGAAACCAGAGGAAGTCCAAGACAAGATGTTTTCCTAATTCGTTGTTTTGCCTTCATCTTCCCTTGATAGAAGTATTCATCACCTTTTAAATACATTTATGTTAGTTATTTATTTTTTGGTCCCTGGGATTGAACCCAGGGGCGTTTAACCACTGAGCCACATCCCCAGCCCTTTTTTATATTTTATTTTGAGACAGAGTCTCGCTTAGTTGCTCAGGGCCTTGCTAAGTTGCTGAGGCTGGCTTTGAACTCACGATCCTCCTGCCTCAGCCTCCCTAGTTGCTGGGATTAGAGACAGGTGCCACCGCGCCTAGCTGAGTGCATTTATTTCAAAGTTTCATTGTGTTCTGACTAAATAGTGGTTGTGAAGCGACATTCTGGTGTTGCTGAGGTTCAGCAAGTTTGTTCTGAAACTCGAGTGTGAGACAGTGTTAAGGGACCTTCGTGCGCACACCACGGGTTCAGAGGGCAAAGGCTATGGTAGACAGGAGGTGGCCTCGCTTCAGATTGCAAAAAGACAGGTCTGGTTTCCAGCTGGCAAAGCAGACAAAGAAAGGGCAGAGGGATTATTGAGAAAATCAAATTAACTGCTGATCTAGAGGCCAGATTATGCTTCTATTACGTATAATCAAGTCCAGGAATCTCTTGCTGGAGGCAAGGGAAGGCTGTAGGCAGGAGGTTCTCTGTGGAGCTAAAGAAACACTGGAAAGTCCAAGGGCTTCTCAAAGAAAATCAGGGTAAGAAAAAAGGTGTGTTCACTAGGTCCAGACAAGGGGAATATGGGTTAGATGACTAAGAGCTACACACAGTTAATAGTGTCCACGGGTATTAATTTTAACTATCTTTTCTATCTCTTTGATTTGATCAGTCGGATCACAGGGTTGCAGGGTGCTATGGGTTGAACTGTATCTCTTGAAAATCCTCAGGTCGGAGTCCTAACTCCCAGAACTACCAGGAACTGGGAGAGAGGCCAAGAGCAGACCCACCCCAGGGCCTTTGAGAGGGAACATGGCCCTGCTCATGCCGTGACTTCGAGCCTCCACAACCACTGTGGAAGCCGCCCATGTTGTGGCTCCTTGTTACAGCAACCCCGGGAAACAACACAAAAGCCATCCTGGAAGCTATTTCCCCTGACTTCCTTTGCATTGTAGATCTTCTCACTACAGACAGAGGTTTGCTCCGGCCAGCATTCCAGTCTGCTTTCTGGTGTTCACGGGACCCTCCAGCGTGTGGTGGGCACTCACTGACTGGGGAGCGAGGCCTTCCATGACTGAAGAGCTCCAATTACTTTCACCTGTGTCAAGTATCATGCTTTGGTAATATAGTTATTAGCAAAGCTGGCTGATGTCAAGTCACCATCTTTATTCTCCCCGTAAAGCTTTATTTTACATTGGATAAAAGGGTCCTGTGTACAAAAGTGTGTGTGCACCATCAATTACCCAGAGGCAGCAAATGGTACCAAGTACTCGGATGATGAGAAGCCACCTCTGAGTTCTGGCCTTGCTGATGCAGATCAGAAGTGAGAGCAGATGCCAGGCTCTCCTCTGTGGCTTGCCGAGCCTCCTGCCCCACACGGTGCCCACCTAGAACAAATCAATGCTAACAAGCTGGCTGGCTGAGTCATAAGAAGCCACGCAAGAGCCAGACGCACAGCGTCTTCCTCTCCTGCTACAGAAGGGCAAGGAAGGAAACGGAGGTGTGAGTCATGCAGTAACCTGGAAATGGGAAAGTCCCTCGGGAGCCATCAAGGGGCTCAGAGAGACGTCTTCTCTGATGTGTTCCATTATATTCTTTTTTTTCCTTCTCCTACCAGCCATGTTGCAGAAGGCAGTGAGCCTGAAGGCCATTCCCTGCAGTCCGATTCAATAGGCATTTGTTGTGTACACCCTGGCCATGTCCCCAGGGAGGAATAACTGGGGCGATGGAGCTGGTTAGCTGGCAGGCTGCTGCGGAGGTGCCTGGGGCTAAGTGACTCAGGATTAGAGATCAATGCTTCCGGAAGAGGTGCAAATAGACCTCATTTCCAGAATGCCTGGCTCTGGGAGAGGTTGAGAACTTCTGTCCCTGCTTTGTAATGTGGCATCCCACCCAAGACCTGTGATGAGATCCAGCCACCTCATGGCAGGAAGCAGACTCTGTGTCCACACCCACCAGGGCGATGAAGAATCGTTCCCAGCAGCTTTTGCTGGAGGCACTTGGCCTTCCTGTCTCACCCAGTCACATCCAGCTAGTCCACCACGTTTACGGAGGAGTGTGGACTCTGGCAAGCCCCATGAATGGGCTGGAGAAGCCACCAGGAAGGTGAGGGAGCTTGGAGAGAGAGCCAGACAATTCTTTCTGCACTCGCTGATGGCAATTCAGAGATGGACATGGCCTCCTACTCCTATGGGAACTGGAAAGACCCAGGCTCCTAGCCTGACACAGGTTTGGCTTGCTAAGGAGCCCTGGACAAAAGCCTAAGAGGGACTTATAAAACTTAACAAACTGATTTAGAAATTCATAGGAAAGGTAAAGGATCAAGGCTTGCTGAGGCAATTCTATTTATTTGTTTGTTTATTTATTTTTATTTTTTTATTTATTTTTTGCTGAGGCAATTTTAAGGGGGACAGCCAAGGTCAGGGCATCTTTTCCTGCAAGACATCAGACGAACAGCTGTATAAAGTTCTGCGATGGAAAATGTTGTGAAATAGAGTTGCAAGAGAGCAAGTCAGAAACTCACACTGATGTCATAACACCACAGGTGACAGAGGTGGCATTCCAAATCAATAAGGAATGTGGAGACTTCAAAATTGGTACTGACCCTATTGGTGATTCCAGTAAAAATTACTTTCTTACTTCAAAGTGATGATGGTCGTCGGTGCTGGTCACCAGATACCCCAGGTGTCTCCTACTCCCGGGCCTGGGATGGGATGGCACCTCTCTGCCCTTCTGAAGTTAGACCTGCTCATGTGACTGCTTTGGTCACTGAGATGGGTCAGAGAAATGGGACACCTTTGAGCAGAACTGAAACACCAGTGTGTGACTCGTCACAGGCACATGGATGGCCCTGTTTGGACAAGCCTCCCTCCACCTGGAGTTCTGTTTCTTCTGCGGAACCCAGCATCTCCCGCTACAAAAACCAGCCCCCAGGTAAACCACGGGTGATTTCATGTGGAATTCATGTGGAATTCATGTGGAAACTTTTAAATTTTTAGAAAAGAATCCAGGCCAATATCTTTATGACTCAGGGTACAAAGGGGTTTCGTTTAGAAGTTTTTAAAGTTATAAGCCATAGAGGAGATCAATGTATTTACATCAAATTTAAAATCTTCTGTTCATGATGAACACCACAAATTGAAATCACAAGCCACAAACTGGAAAAGATCTTTGCAATGGGTGTAACTGACAAGAAATGAGTGCAGAGCAGATATAAAAATGCCCCAAAGATCAATAAGAAAAAGACCAGCCAGTCAGAAGGAAACAGAGCAAATTATGTCAAAATTATGTTTCCTGATAAGCACATGGAAAAGCTGCTGAAATCACTTAATTGGGGGAATGTAAATTAAAGTAATTAAACCACTTCACACCCATCAGTTTGGTAACAATTAAAAATCTGATAACACTCAGGATTGTCAAGGATACAAAGAAACAAAACCCATTCTGATAACATTAGCAGATGTGAAAAATCAATAAAACTACATTGAAAAGCAATTGGCTACATCAAGTGAAGTTGAGGACGTGTAAAACCCTCAGTCCAACAAAGACCCTTATTAGTGTCCTTCCTGAAGGAATCCTGGACACTTGTACGGGTGGTGTGTGACCAAGAATGTACCTTCTTATTTGTAATGGCAAACCATCAAGAAACAACCCAAATGTCAATCAACCAGCAGAGCAAACCATCGGTGGGAATGCAGCAGGATAATCACGTGGCCCCATGTGCCACACAGATTCATCTCAAAACAACCAGAGGACCACACTGCCGAAGGGGTGGCACTCACACAGCTGACAACATGTACGTGCTGATAGGCACAAATATGATGTTAGGTAGGAGTTCAGGGACACCAAGATGGCGGAGGCAGGGTACTAGAAAGAAAGACAAGACAAGGAAGTAAGTCCCATTAACATGGCAACTCCTGTCACCGAGGACTCATCACCGTGAAAACTCCAGCCATAGGTTTGGTATTTTAAAATGACCAGTGGGGGTAAAGTGGACAGCATTCTAACTGGGTTTTCTAAAGGAACCAATGGGGGAAAACTGGATGATCTTCTAATTAGGTAGCCTAAGGTGACTGGTGGGGGCCAGTGGGTAAGGTCTTCCATCAGGTCTGGATGGAGAAGAGAACGCCTCCTGACGCAGCCTACAGGACACTAGTTCCCAGACCTCCCAGCCCAAGCCTCTCTCTTCTGCTCAGCCCACTCTGCTCCACCCCATGGAGGGCTGCTTTCACCTTCACCTTCAGCAAGTCTCTACTTAGCCTGTTACTTGCATGAGTCTAGCTCAATTCTTTGTTCAGATCACCAAGCATCTGGACCCGACGGGACATCCTGACAACAACGATATCAGAGTGGAGGGAGGCAAGGCAGTGATGAACACCCCTTCTCTGGAGAGAAAGCGTAACAGGCTCAGGAAGGAGTGCAAAGTTAATTATTAAGAAAGCAAAAGGCACGACTTCAGATGGGCTTGTGATCGGATGCAGCTGGGACGTGGGTTCGCAGGTACTATGTGTGCTTTTCCACTGAGGCAAGATTTTTTTCATTTACAGCTTCTCAGGCATATGGCAAGATGGGCCCGGATCAGCATTTTATTCACCGCACCACATGTGCTAATAAATTTCAAATTAATAAATAATTTCCAGAATTGGAACAATTCTGTCCCTTTTTGCATAAGCCAGTCTCTTAAGAAAGTGGTTCTCAAATTTGTCTGCATATTGGAATCAGTGGGTTCCCTGGGTCCAGGCCCAGTAGAGATTCTGATTAAATTGGTCAGGGTGTCGGCCTGTGCCAGACGAGTGATTAGAGATTCCAGGTGATTCCATGTGCAGCCAAGGCAGAGAACCACCACTGAGGGAACTGGGACCAAGAATCCATGTTTTAGAATCTGCCAGCCATGGGGAAGAGTCTCAGGTCTGCCACTGCTTTGTATCCTCGGCCGATTGCACTATCAATTTTTCTATCAGTACAATAAGATAACAACACCTATTTCGTTGGATTCCTAGAAGAATTATAAAAGACTGATGTGTATTAATTACCCAGCATGGTATCTGATTTATAGCAGTAGTAAGTGATTTTTTTCTCCTTCGGATTGATGAATAAAATTGTGATATATTTTCTAGCAGTAAAAATTAGTTACTCTCTCATGGGCTCTTACATTGTCTTACAATGCCAAGATCCTGGTCATTGAAGGAAGGTTGGTTCTGGGAGAGCCTGAGGTTGGCCTCCACTAGGAGTGGGCTATCTCAACACCCTCCCCCGCCCAAAACCCAGTCCTTCTCTCTTCTTCTACAGCCCACTGACCTTGCTCTGAGACAACCCATAATCCTTCTGTGCTCTTGGCCCATCTGATTTAAATGCTTGCTTGCAATTTGAAAAGTTGTAATTGTGCGTTACACCCAAGCCGATGCCTTGGTCTGCTAGATTCTCCATCATTCTTTTTAACTGCTGTTATTATCTCAATGTGTCAATTATTACCATTAAAGTGATGAATGGAAAATGCTTTTTCTTTTCCTTTCTTTTGTTGTTTACAATAGAAGGAAAGATGCCATATTAAAAAGCCACGGTCTTTTAAACTGTCTTTTAAATTAGTTATGAATTAAGAATTCTTTTGACCTCAAAAGATTAGACTCTATTTTTCAGGTCTCCTGTTAATCACTTGGCAAATCATATATTACAAAAATAATTTTATATATTCATTATTTTCAAAACTACCTCCTAATTTCTCAAATCGTCCTTTATGTGTGCAGGAGGAGGCGAGAGGAGGCGTCTAGACATTCAGAAGATAGGGGACTGGGAGCATGGAGCCGGGGGATTTTGCTCAGCAAACTGTCTTCTCTGGCTCATGCACACCATCAGGCTGAGTGCACCCCACACGAGGTTCCAGAAGCCAAGCAATGCATGAGACGTGGTCCCCAGGCCTGGACACCATGACAGATTTTTGAAGAAAAGGTTCAGGCTTGAAAAGAAAACTCCTAATACCGGAGAGTTAACAATGCAAGACTCATCACATGTACAGACAATGTCTGCAAGAGTTCTGTGTGAAGAGAGCTGACAGGGTAGGGACACCACCAGTGCAGGGGCAGCATCTCGTCCGAGCATTAACGGACAAACAGCCTTGCAGACCCTGAGGCTGGCCTCCAACTCCCTCCCCATGCCTGGCTGCCTGAAGATCCCCGCTTCTGTCTGGACAGCAGTGCAGGAGTAAACCAAGTCTACAGCGGTCCTGCTTTCTTTGCAACTGATGGATCTGAAGATAGGTTTAAGGCCCAGGTTTTGCTTGCTCAAATTCTGGGAAATATTTTCTTGCCTTTGTTCCCCAAACCCTTTCTGCTTTGACTCCTACTCTATGAAGATCCTCCTGTTCTGTGAATCGACCTTCTAATGAACATTACAGGAGATGTCGCCCAGACAATGAAGCAGGCAGAACACAAGGATGAACAGGTTCGGTCACTGGTGACACAGCAGAGCCACTTTGTCAACCCCAGGACTGCCCAACCCCAAAATGTTCTCTGTAAAGAATAGCTGTCTTTATTAGCTAAATTGCTTCCACGGGCTCTTCCATTGTTGACACAAGAGCTACCAGCATGTCAGGGGCAACAACCAGACAAATTTAATGGGCTGGACCAGAGAGCTTGAGAAAGGGAATACGCCTTGAGGGCTAGGGATCAAAAGCAGGGATTCACAGCCCAACAGGAAAGAGGGGAACTACCTTAACTTGATAAGAGCATCTATAAAACCCTAAGCAGCATCACCCTAATGTTGAAGATCCTAATACTTTCCCTTAGAAATGGAGTCACAGAAATAGAAGCTACCACTCATTGACAAAGGAGCAAAGACTATTCAACTTAATAGAGAAAAAACCAGTCTTTTCCAAAAATAGTTCTGGAACAATTGAATGTTCATATACAAAACAAAAAGAAAAAGCCAAAAAAAAAACCCACTTTATTGTACATAGAAAAGTTTCATGAAAGCTTTTGCAAAATTAAAGTGGATCATAGATCTAACTATAAAATGCAAAACTAAAAAACTTGTGGAAGAAATCAAAGGAAAAAGTCTAGCTGACTCTGAGTTTGATAACATTTTTAGATATAACACGAAAACCACAATCCATGAGAAAAAACCTGATAAATTGGTGTTATGGTTTGGATGTGAGGTGTCCCCCAAAAGCTCATGTGTAAGACAACAAGGAGAGTTTAGAGGAGAAATGATTGGGTTATGAGAGTCTTAACCCAATCAGTGAGTTAATACCATAACAGGGATTAACTGTTAAACCCTAAACTAAAGTTAGGTAGGGTGTAACTAGAGGAGGTGGGTCACTGTTGGGATGGATATTTTGTATCTGGCAAGTGGAGTCTCTCTGCTTCCTGATCATCATGTGAGCCCTTCCCTCTACCACACTCTTCCACCATGATGTTCTGCCCCATCTCAAGCCCCTAAGAATGGAGTCAGCTGTCTTTGAACTGAGACCTTTGAAATTATAAGCCCCAAAATAAGCCTTTCCTTTCTAAAATTGTTCTCATTGGGTCTTTTAGTCCCAGCAGCAAAAAAGGTGACTAAAGCAATTGGATTTTATTAAAAATTAATAAATTAGACTTTTAAAACTTCTGCTCTAAAAAAGACATTGTTAAGAAAACTAACACAAACCACAAGTCTGGGAGAAGACGTTTGCAAAACACACATCTGATAAAGGGCTAGAATCCAACATATACAAAGAACTCAATAAGAAGACAACCTAATTTTAAAATGGGCGAAGGATCAAAAGATAGCTTACTAATGATATCTAAATGCAAATAAGTATATGATTAAACAACAATGAAATATTATACACCTATTAGAATGGCTACCCCCCCTACACACACACACACACACACACACACACACACTCCGGGAGCCATCTTTCCAATTGATAGTGAAGATGCAAAGAACTAGAGGTGGCCATTCATCGCTGGTGGGAATACAAAGTGGTTCAGCCACTTCCAAAGACAGTTTGGCAATTTCTTATAAAACTAAACAGTCTTAAAAACTGAACAGTCTTACCATATAATCCTGAAATTGTGTTTCTAGATATTGATCCAACAGATTTGAAAACTTATGCCCACACAAAAACTTACAGGTGACTCTTCATTCATAACCACCCATAACTGCAAACGATCAAGATGCCCCTCAGTAGGGAAGTGGATAACAAACTGGCAAAGATGCAGTCGAGGGAATAATATTCAGAAAAGCAAATTAGCTTTCCAGGCATGCAAAGACATGCATAAATCTTGAGGGCCTATCACTGCGCAAAATACCATATGACTGCGCCTAGATGACAATCTGGAAAGGACAGAACCACAGACATGACTCAAAAAACAGTTGTCAGGAGTCCACAGGGAGGGGCAAGGGGCAAGGGGAAGCAGAGCAGCCAGGGAGACTTTCAGGTGGTGAAACTGTTCTGTGTGACACGGAAAGGGTGGGAGCATGACTTTAGGCCCTGGTCAGAATTCAGAGCATTACACAAAGAGTGAACCTTAATGAATGCAAGCTTAAAACACCGTTTAGGGCATTGTGGGACTTGAGGAGGAAATGTAGCATGTGACAGAACAATCTAATATGACTGCAACAACCTCACTGAAGAAGATGGGGGACGGGTGCCGACTTAGGAAATGAATGGGGTCTCTAAGGAACGGCACAAAATCACCCTGCGGTGCCCGCAGGGATGGGGGTTGACAATCCTGATCCCACTGCACATGAATGTTGGCATGGAACACAGGGTAATTGGATGACAGATGATGACAGCCAGGTTCCTCACTACGGAGTGTGATTTCACCAAAACCCAAAGGGAGGAGGCTAGAAGGATCCAGGTGGTACCAGACTAAAGTTGGAGACAATAGTATGGCTCTCATTAACTTCCTGGGGGTACAGATGGTTGCATGTAGAAATATTTACAGATCTGCGTGTGCTAAACACAACAGTTAGTGTACATGGCTTTCCTGGCTCTGCCAATCGAGTGAGCCGAGACAGCACCCCAGTAGCAACTGTACTCCTGGCACCTGTGGTATGCTTTGTTTTGTTTTGGTTTGGTTTGGTTTTGTACCAGTGAATGAACCCAGGGTGCTTAACTACTCAGTCACGTCCCCAGCCCTTTTTCATTTTTTAATTTAGAAACAAGGTCTTGCTAAGTTGCTTAGGGCCTCACTAAGTTGCTGAAGCTGGCTTTGAACTCACGATCCTCCTGCCTCGGCCCCCTGAGCCTCTGGGATTACAGACGTGCATCCCCATGCCCAGCTGTGGTACGGTTTTTAATACCACTCTCCAGTAAAAGGAACCAGGACTCTCTGAAAGAACAGGCGATTTTAGGACTGAGACAGGAATTACACGAGATGAGCTTAGCACATCTTGTGGTGCCCAAGAGTAAGGAAGTGCTCAAAAAACAAAACAAAACAAATATCCAAGATGATTGGGACACATCAAGAGGAAAAACAGCCAAGCAGAAGGATTCTCAAGGGGCAGAGCTGAAACAATCTGAGCAAGAAATTAAGTTGTGTTGGATTATACCCCTAAGTATAAAATATATAACCATGAGTCCATACTGAAATAAAAAAATATCAGATCAATAAATGATGGAGAAGAAACAGATCTCCCATGCAGAAATACCCTAACTGATGTAGTCAGTCCACCCTCAAGAAGTGAAGCCCAAGTTCCACTTTTTTTCCTTTTTATTCCAGTCCCCACTTCTTAGGCGTGGGCTGCTCGTGGTGATTCCCTCCCAAGGATACAGCGTGGAAAGAGGGGAAGAGTGCGCTGGAGGAGGAAGCTGACAACCCGGTCAAGGCCAACATCAACCTGGAGAGCATGCACCAGATACATGGTCGTGGTCCCCAAAACCCATAACCCCAGGTTCTTAGGCTACTCACAAGAACACCAGACACACCCAGTTGAGGGACACTGCAGGAAACACCTGACCAGTCTCCTCCAAGCTGCCAAGGTCATCAAACACAAGGAAAGTCCTAGAAACTGTCACAGCCAACAGGTACCTAAGGAAATAGGACAACCTAATGAAACATGATGTCCAGGAGGGGATCTTGGAATAGAGAAAGGTCATTACAACAAAACTAAGGAAACCCAGATGAAGTATGAACTTCAGTTAATAAAATATTAATATTGGAGCATTCACTGCTACAAATGTGCCCTATTAAAGTTAGCTGCTATTAACAGGGGAAATTGGATGTGGGTGTATTGAAACTCTATCATCATCTGGATTTTTCTGGAAATCTAAAGGTCTTCCAACTAAAAGTTTATTTTAAAATTATTTACTTAAAGCTGCTTGCAGCATGGCCTTAGTGGACTTTACTCAGAATCTCCAACCCAGATCAAAATAAGCTGAGATCTCAGAACTAGAGTTTAACAGAAAAAAACCGTCAGCCAGAAGGAAATGAGAGCAAATGCTGAAGTACATTACTGAAGTTAGAATCAGTAAAATAATTATAAATAATAACCAACAAAACTTGAGAGGAGATTAAGTGGGAAGTCACATGATTTTAAAACCTCCTCTTCAAAGCAGAAATCGAGAGGTACTAAGCGAGGGGATGACTTTTATTTTTCACCTGGCAGCATCCTGAATTTAGTTACTAGATGAGGAAAATAGGGTTACGGCAATCACCTGGAATAATGCATCTTCAGGTTCATTAGTGCTTAACAAGTAGCCTGTCATGATTTTGCAACTCGATGTTACGCAGACTTGGTAGGTGTACCAAAGTCAGATATTCACACAGACAACAGACTCCAGTCTCACATTTACCTGCATAATTGAAAACAAATGATGCCTGACAGATGTTTAATTATTTCCAAATTTCATATTAGAACAATGTCAGCACATTGCAAATAGCTTTTGATGAATAACCTGGCCACAATAAACCTTTTAAAAGAAAAATGCTGGCTTTGATGATCTGAGATTTTCATATTATGAGATCGTTAATCATTCTAAGTGTTATGTCTCATTTCTGCTAAAGAATTATTCTATACCCCTAGAGCCATGGCATGCTTATTGGACTTATGTTAAAGAAGAAAATTGTTTCTGCTCGTGGCGGTTCAAGTCCTATTTAAAATAATTTCTAAACTAGCAACCATTTTTCCCTCTCTCCATGAAGCATAGGGAAAGTTGAAGTGAATTTTCAAAAATCTACGGAGGTCCCCTGCACATTTTTCACACCCTAATGTAGTGAGATGATATTAATACCCTCTGATAAAGAATCTTGCTCTTTGGTGAGATTGCTGAGGATGTGTCTGGATTCCAGCAGCACCCACCCGTGCTTCAGAAGCAATCAGCACACGGCTCTGCTTGGGCTCTGGGAAATTGTTCAATTCCATTGCATTGCGTGTACAATTCCACTACATAATAAGAAAAGTTCTAAAGTTTCTGGAACCTACGGGAACTCTTTTTGAATCACCCCAGCTAATAAATGCAGTAAGCACACACTTTATGGAAAAGTTGCTCCCCAGCCAGGAGTGGGAGCAGGTGGAGAGGCAGGGAGGAGTTGAAGGATGCTGGAAAGAAGCAACTTGACTTGTGCAGCAGAACCTGGGAGCACTCTAGAGTCAGAGGCACCAGCTACCTGGAATCTTGGAGGGAGGAGTCCAGTCCTGCATCCTGTCGTCTATTTCCCTGTGCAGACAGGCAACTGTGCCTCCCCTGCGCTGCCCCACTATGGCCTGGAAAAGGGCTGTCCTCAGAGACACGAGGCACCCCGAGGGCAAGGTGAGGAGCTCTGCTGGAAAAAGAGACATTGAAAGACAGGCCATGTATCAAAGGGGAGTCAGATACCCTTCTTCCCTCAGCTGGCAGAACACTGGCAGCCAGGATTACCCTCTGCAGGGAAACTCACCCACTTAACAGACAGACCCGCACAGAGTGGGAGCTGAGCACCTGCCAATAAAACAGGAGGGTCCTCCCCAGGGTCCCCCAGTGACAAGCCCCAGTCACGCATGCAGAACTTCCAGCCAATTTGTTTAGCTCCTCACTAAACTGAAAAGACAGCTGAAGACCAGAGATGTGTGGGTCCTCCAGGAGGCAGAGACCAAAACAAGCAGACAAATTTAGTCAAAGAAAACACACCATGCAGGGAGCAAATGCAAACCCAGACAAATTTCAGAATTAACATCCTTACTAAGGCGTGAGAAGACAGTGCATTTGTGGAAACCAGGAAAGAATATCGTTCAAAAAATAAAAGAAAGAGAAACACGAGGAGGACAAGAAAACTGAGAGTTAAAATGGTGATGAACATGATAAAGAGAACTGTCGATAGATCAGTCTGAGGAAAATTCTCAAATATTAGATCAAACATGAAAAAGATTTTTTAAAAATGGGAGAGAAAAGATAAGAAAATCAAAGGATCGAGTCTGAAAGGTCAAAAGCTGACCCACCAGAGTTCCAGAAGCTAGAGGAAAGAAAATGGAGGGGAGGCTATTCTGTTAAAAATTAAAAAAAAAAAAAGAAAGAAAGAAAGAAACGAGAGAGAGAGAGATGAACATCAGCAACATTCTGAGAACTGAGGGACAGGAACTTCCTGCATGCCTTGAACTACAAATGGAAAGGAGCTGAATGATCTGTTTCTTTTTTGGGGGGTGGGGGTTACTGAGGGTTAGACTCAGGGGCACTCGACCACTGAGCCACATCCCCAGCCCTATTTCATATTTTTTTAGAGACAGGGTCTCACTGAGTTGCTTAGCATCTCACTTTTGCTGAGAATGGCTTTGAACTCATGATCCTCCTGCCTCAGCCTCCTGAGCTGCTGGAATTACAGGCATGTGCCACCATGCCCAGCTGAATGATCATTTTTTCATTGTGAAATTTTAGGGCATTATAGGTAAAAAGAAGACCCTAATGGATTTCAAAATGGAAAAAAAATTACATACAAAGAATCAGAAATGAGAACTTCTCCATAGGAAGCTGGGGAATCAAAAGACAAGCAAGCAGCAAGGGATTGACTTGTAGCCACACCATCATCAGGCCCAGGACTAGAGGAGACAGCTGTTCAGACAGGCAAGGTTTTACCATTTCTGTTTCCCCAGAAAGCTGCTGGGAAAATGGGTTTCATCAAAAATGGATAAGCCAGGCCAGGAAGTAGCTCAGAGGCTGAACACTCGCCTGGCACGCACCAGGCCGTGGGTTCAGTCCCAGCACCACACACACCATCAATGAATAAACCAGGACAAGATGCCAGGGACTCAAGAAAAGGGTGCTGGAGAATTTCTCGGATGACAGAGCTCCCGGGTGCAGCTGTGCAGAAGGCAAGTATCTGGATTAGATGAAGAAAGAGGCTCAGGAGGGCTGGCTCCACGAGGGCACGCTGGCAAGGCACTCACCACGTTTGAAGTGACAGTGACCTGGAAGGAAAATTTGCTTCAGTTGATTGAGATTCTGAGGATGCTTCAGTTACAGGAAGAAATCTGAGTGATTTTTAAATTACTAAGAAATCTCAGTAAATTTTTAATGAAACAATTCCAAGAGAAAACAAGAAGTTGTACAGTGTAAGAAATGTGTTCAGAATGCACTCAAACCTCCGCTCTGACCAATATTACGTAGTCATGACAATCTAAGCACTGAATCCTGAGGTCACCAAAAGTGTGATATATTGGTACTATGTAAGCTTCTGTGTGTGGGTGTGTAAGGTAGGAAGAAAATTTAATCCTCACTTTCCACAACAGGATAGTAATAGACAATAATAAGAATCTGAGGGCAAATTAAGAAATTGTTACATATGCACAATTTTTAGAGAGATGGAAGAGGGAGATTTAGGAGTAGAAACTAGGGACCAGAGGAGTAGGTGGGAGCCATCTGTTTTTAATTAAATACACTTGGTACTATTTACCTTTTAACACCATGAATGTGTATAATTTGATAAAAATAGAACTTACTTTTAAGAAAGTTAGTTCCTTTGAAAAGATAGTTTCTGGCCAGGTGCAATGGTACATGCCTATAATCCCAGCAGCTCGGGAGGCTGAGGCAGGAGGATTGCAAGTTCAAGGTCAATATTAGCAACTTAGCAAGACCCTAAGCAACTTAGTGAGACCCTGTCTCAAAATAAAAAATAAAAAAGGGCTGGGGATGTGGCTCAGTGGTTAAGTGCCCCTGGGTAAAATCCCTAGGAGCAAAAAAACAACAAAAAAAGCTTCTGTAGAGTTGAAACAATAGGATTCAAACTGTGTGCCTCAAGAGCACCAAAGGGGAGGTGGGAGGGAGGTGTCCAAAGGACCCATCACCAGAGAGGTCTGGCATTGGGAGCAGAGCGTTAGCACAGCACTTCCTGGTTCACAGCCAGACAGTTTGAGGGGATAAAATGATATCTGTCCAGCTCCATATTTTGTTGGCAGGTACCCACAAAAGGCAGGCTAGCGAGGACCTCGGGGCAGACTCCTTCAGTCCTCCTGTCAAATGACCCATCGGGCTCTGATCTAGAGGAGCTTGCTAGCCCTAATGTGAATGTCACAACTTTAAATCTGGGACATATTTTCCCAAAGTGGGAACATTGGATTCCCCTTGAGGATTAACTATGGAAGTTTTGTAGGCTCAATAACTAACCCTTGATTATTCCTCTTGAGACTTCCTTGTGCATATATTTCAGTATTTTCTGGTGTGGAACAACCTGTTGAAGACTGCTGTAGGTGTTGGGGCCACAGCTACAAAACTCTGACCAGAACGTCAACTGCTTACCTTGGGAATGAGTTAAACCACAGGCTCTCAGTTCCCTGCCCATGTCCCTCTGCATTTGGCCACTCTGGACCCACTGCCTTAGTGTGACCTTCTGGGCTTTCTGACTCCCCCACGGGCTCAGGGATTTACATCTGTAGTCAGAGTCTGTGTTGAGACTTTTTATCAACTCCCTAAGGCGGGGTTCACAGCTTGTGCCCCACAATTCCACACGATCAGACGCCTTGGGAGAGTTCCAGGGTCACGTTAAGTGTGGACAACACTGGACTCACCCTCCTAACGGGTCTCTCCAACCATCTGACTTCTTGCCACTCACATACTGATGCTCACAGAGAATCTCAGAGGAGGACGCAGGCGCCTGGCCTCAGCAGCGCACAGCCAGGGAGTGTTGCCTTCCTGGACGGCTGGTCATGAATCTTGGAACAACTGCTTTAATGAGATACTCCTTTTAAAGACTGTAATTGTCTTTGTATTTTTCCAATGAGGTGTGTGGATGTCATGTCAGAGAGTGAAGGAGTATTTATATATCATGCATAGTAGGTACACATGCTATCAGTTAAAATAATGAAACTTTATAGCAAAACAATCTGGCAAGGTTCCCATTTGGGATGTAAAGGTGTAAGTAGGGAGAGGCCTAAGTAATCAGCAGTGCAGATTTCCTCCCCACTCCGAGAGCAGAACTTAGTGTTCTTTGGTCTCCCGGGATCACGTCACTGCATCCTCTGCTCTAGCTGCTGAAAAATCCCATAAAATTAGGCTGCTTTATTTGCTCCCTTTTAACCAGTGATGAGAGTTGGTCAAAATTATGGGTTGGAAATAATTTTTATAATTGTAAAAAAACTCTAAACAAACATAAAATTTGGGCCTGGGGTAGCTCAGTGGTAGAGCGCTTGCCTAGCAAGTGTGAGACGCTGGGTTTGAGTCTGTGCACCACATAAAAATAAGTAAAATAAAGGTTCACTGACAACTAAAAAATATTTTTAAAAAACAAAATTTGTAACCACAATGAATTGAACTATGGAATACGGACTCTAGCTGGACAATCAAAAAAATCCCATCAAATAGAACCAATGTCACAAGCTCATGTGTCATTTAGCTAGGGTCATCTCTCCTGCTCAGGGACAGAACAGCATAAAAAAAGGAAACAATTACCTCAGAGACAAGCAGTTGAATCCATTACTCTATGAGAAGTCAAGTTAGTTGTGATCACAAAAATATTTTTAATAGTATGTAAGTGGATAATTACCAATGGTGGAAGAGTAATATGGCTCTCTTTCATATATCTGCTTCCTAAAATGTGAGGGTGTGTGCATGTGTGTGTGTGTGTGTGTGTGTGTGCGTGCATGTGCTTGTGGGCACAGGAGGTGGGGACAAGGGTGGCAGGGGGTGCAGTAGGTTCTTCCATAAATGGTCTTAAAGAAATCAGAGCTGGGCGTGGTGGCACACACCTATAATCTCAATGGCTTAGGAGGCTAAGGCAGGAGGATCACAAGTTTGAGGCCAGCATCAGCAACTTAGCGAGACCCTGTCTCAAAATAAAAAATACAAAAGGTGTGGAGATGTGGCTCAGAAGTTAAGCACCCCTGAGATCAATCCCTGGTACAAAAAAGAAGGGGGAGAGGGGCCAGGGGAAGAAAGGGAAGAAGAGGAAGAGAGGAAGAGGAAGGAGGAGAAGAATAAGAAGGAAGTGGAGTAGGAGGAGCAGGAGGAGGAGATAGAGAAGGAGGAGAGGAAGGAGGAGGAGAAATCAGAGAAAATGGAGAGGGGGAAGGAAGAGTGGGAAGTTTTGGCTCAATGCGTATCCAAAACAGATGTTCATTTATTGACTAATGATATTACTTAGCATTAAAAATAACATTTCATAGCTAAAATGTTGTTAAAATAATTTAAATTCATTTAAAAATCTGGTACAAGATAAGCTTTTTAATCTAAAGAACAATAAAAAGCTCAACTGATTCCAAACTATGGAGAAGGAATCTAACATTCGGCCAGTTCTCAGAATCATCTGCCCTTAGTCCCGAATGTCTCTTAAGGAAGAGAACCCTTGCCTGCCACACCAAACTGGGATCATGTTGGCAAGAATGAGGGGCAAGCGTCAAGGTTAGAATTACAGGCATGCATTCACTGAACCCCTTACGTCACGAGTTCTCAGATTTGCAACTACTGTGATGAAATTGACACCGGGCATCCGTAGGCTGGAAACCACAACTAGCACGCGGACCCCTTCCCTGCATTGTCACGTGTACATCGAGAAGCACACTCTCTCCTACGCTCCCATCGTTCATTTATTACTTCTCTCAAAGTACAGACTTCAAAAAGATAATTATTTCAAAGGCACTGTAAGGGGAAATCTGTTGCTCATTTTAAGTTTTGGGGTAACAAAAGGGATTAAGAGAAAAAAAAACAAATGCAGCAAAAGGTTAACCGATGGCCTTGAGTGACCAGTGGCAATTGCACTCTTCTCTCAGCTGTTCCACAGAGTTGAAAATCCTCCTGCAGAGAGCTTAAAGAACCTTTTTTTTCCTAAACCAATCAATTTCCATTTGTGTTCACCTGTAATCCCCACTCCCCCCCTCCCCCCGCCCCAGCTCCCCTGACCACATGGTCTCTGCCCCACCCAGCAGTTCCCTTGACAGCCTCCCCTGAGCATCCGGGTAAGCCCTGGAGAACTCAGACCTCGCCTCCCCTCTCCCGTCAGCACCTCTACCTGCTCACGGCTCACCGATCTCCATCTCTGAGATCTCTGATCTCCGGGTTGCTGTTACTGCCAAGCCAGCCGCGCCCAGGGCCGGGTCTCCAGGGCAGACCTCTCACCTGATGAATGGGTGCAGATGTACACCTGGTGCAGATGGACACCAAGCTCTAAACCAACCTGCTGCCAAGCGCGTTCTTTCTCATGAAATTCCAACCATCTCAATTTAAAAGGTTAATATGTTGCAAACCTAATAAGCTCCTGATTAATTAAAATGCTGATAGAGTAATTGTTTCGGTTAATTGAACGTTTTAATTAAGTAAAGGTTCAGCCACTTTTAAAAATACATTAGCACATATCCCAATTTAGTAACAGTATTCAGGACATTTTTTTCTCTAAACTGAAAGCACCTTCATGTCAGAACCATGAATATCTGTACACTGAGAAGACTCAGGTTTGGATTACACCACCGATGGAAACAATGGAAGAACCAGGCTGAGTCAGCACCGCCTGCAGACTCACCAGAAATTCACTCAAATCTCAAAGTTTAGTTTATCTGCATTCTTAAAAATCTCTTTTACACAAAAGTAAACTTAGAAGGAAACGCTCAATACTAAGCCTACAGGAATAAAAATTCATAAAGGGTACTGAAACAAGAAGAAATAAATACCTATCAAAGGGGCAAAGATGTGGGGGAAGCATACAAATTCAATCTACAAGAGCAAACCGTTCACCTCCTCCAGGGATCTTACCTGTAGCCAGCCGGCTGCTGGTTTTGAGGAACGCTCTGGAATAATAATAATATGGTGTTTCAAAAGAATCAAGGCAAGTGTCCACCCAGAAGGGTTTGCAACGAGAGCATAGCTCGAAAAATGCTAACACAGGTGGGATCGGTTTGCCTCCAACGCCCTCTGCCAGGTTCACCTGCACTTCACCTGGCCCAGGTCAGCTGGCTCACCAAGCCCAGCATCCTGCGGCTTCTGGTCTACCAGGCTGACAAGAAATGTCTTCAGGGTGACTTTGAAGCCCAGCAGGTGCTCGGCCACCGCTCGAGGGTCTCAGCAACTAAGCCTGCGTAGGCAGCTAGTGAGGACACTCAGGCAGCCACGTTGCTTATGTAAAGATTTCAGAAGTGAATGGGCTGGGGCGTGGCTCAGCGGTAGGGCGCTTGCCTAGCATGTGTGAGGCACTGGGTTCGATTCTCAGCACCACATATAAATAAATAAAATAAAGGTCCATCAACAACTTAAAAAAAAAGGCTTCAGAAGTGAATGAAACCATTATTCTTGATTAACAGATACTGTCTCTTCACTATCACAAACACAGGATTGCTAAAATTCTCAAATTATTTCCACTTTGCCTAACAATGGTCATAGTTACATACCAGGCAACTTTTAAAATTTGCCCAGACCCCAAAAGGTAAATTATTTGACAACAAAATTGGATTCTATTTTGTTAAACCTCCAGGAAAAATCTGGAAAGCAAATCAAACAAAGTAAAACTGAAACATTTGCTTATAAAAGACAATATTGATAATCCCTCTTCCCTAACTTTTCTCTCCCACTTTCATAAAAATAAAAAAATAAAAAGTCTGGAGGCCTCTTGCAAGTGCAGTGGGTCAGGTCAGCTTTATTGAAGTTCTGGAACCTTCATGTGCATGGAAGAGGCCCCAGCTTCATCAGTGTTTCTGAATGTTCAAGTCTGTAGTTATCTAAAGTCAACAGGGGTCCCAAGTAATAACTGAAGCTCAACCACGAGTCACAGAAATCAAACTTCCAGTGTGAAATAATAACAATTTAATAGACAAACAAGACATCACAGTAAATAAAATACATTGTTCTTTCTTATTCGACAGCATGAAGAGCTAGTAGTTGTTGTTGTACATTTAAAACTCTTTAAACCAAATCAACTTACTGGAAACCAAGGAAGAAGACGGCCACAAGGCACAGAGAGCACACAAACAGGCAGAGCGCACGGTACCCACGTCCAGCACGTTCTGGAAGCTCCTCACGTAACTCACCAGTGTACTCAGTTACACTCCAGGCAAAATGAGCGTTTTTTAAAAACCTTATAAATATATAAACCCAAACCACAAAACATCCCTTAAACATTATTTTGCTCAAAGTACAAATGGATTCCTGGAAACTGCACTCACAGTTCGACCTAAACTAGATTTTATGGAATCATGAGTGTATTCAGTTGAACCTTGGGGCTTAGGTTCGTTGGAGCACACTCCACGCGGGTGTTCTCACCATCCCTACCTTGGGCACACAGGTTCCTACAGGTAATAGTTGTATAATGAAAATCAAACTGCTATTCTAGATAAGTGCCCCTTCCTCCTCAATAAGGAATAAGGAGATTGGAAACGGCGCTCTCTAACTATTTCACGCAACAAATACTTCACCACAGACGAGTTAAAACAGACTAGTAAAGCCCTTTTCTAAGAGTTACAGATATTTTAATGTTAATCATTGGTAGTGGGTTTAAGAGACTAAAAAGCTCCTTTATTTTTCTGCCTAGATTGTGTGAACACTCTATTCCCCGAACCCTAAAGCCTGCTAGACCATGTCTTCTCATAAATGTGCACATTCAGCTTCCCCTACACCCTCAGAAGCTCACTAACTCAGGTCACATAGCTTCTGCTTCTATCTGAAATAAATGTGAGAACTTGAGTCTTTCCCAAGACTGGCCTGCGGGCGCAGCTGCACGCTCGCCTCCACTTCAGCCCTGGAGGGTCTTGCCGAGAGGACGTCGGCCTGCCTGCCTCTGCCCATTGCTTGGCCCAGACCTGCAGGCGCAGCGATGCACTTAAACCTGAGCCGCTGGACACGGTTCCACTCGGCACAGCACTGACAAAACTTAAGCCAGTGCTTCGCTCCGTGAGCAAGGGCACCTCACTAACTGCTTCTGCGTTTTCACTGCCAAAATTGACCCCAAATTATTCTGGTATTGAGCTAAACAAATCCTAATCAAATTTTTTAAACAATGGGAAGAAAAGAAACTCTCACAACCAGAGACCAAGTGAAATGAACACTTGTTCAGAGGAAGGGGTGGGGCCAGCTGATCAGTGTGGCCAAACCCAAAGGCCACTGAGCAGCGCTGGGCAAGGAGGCTTCCATGAATAAGAGCTGCTCTCTGAGAGGCCGGAGGACAAAGGGACGCAAACGTGGAGGAGGGAGTGCATGTCACAGGCAGACAGCCACAGCCTGCCCGCAGCCTGCTCCACTCCATTCCCCGGGGCTCTGCATTCTCTTTAGAAAGGCGGCAGAACAGACCCTCAGTCCAACCTCCACGGGAGTAAGAGCGAGTGTCCTCCTTGCAGGCAATGCAGTGGGGACTCGGGGAGCAGCAGGCCTGGGGTGACACTGCCTGAACACAGAAAGCACCTCGGGTTGCCGGCAGCGGGGGAGGGGCACGCACTCAGCACACGTGTCTCAAGGCCACCCCCTCTGTGTCCACACGCCTCTGCAGAGCATCCAGGACTGTGGCAGGAGGGACCACTCCCACCAAGACCTCCACTGCAGGCCACGCCCTCACCCCGGGAGGGTCCGGAAGTGCTGAGAGCTGAGCTAACCCCTAGTAGAGATGGACAACCTCCCGCATACAGGAGAACCACCCGGTCAACATCTGGATTTAAACAGACCAGACATGTGACCCAGGCTGTGAGTGCCCTGAACAGTAATCCTAAGAACATAAAAGAAAACGAACCACGAGGTTCCTAACCTCGATCACGGCCATGTGCGCACGCTTCCTACTCTGCACATCGATTACGAAGGAAGTGACATACAGTCCAGAAACTCGTGACACATGCATTGGCAAAACCCGTACACCATGAGGATGACAAGGCTGGAAGGGACCAGGCTGACAAAGACGACCCCCAGGGTGACCTTCTTGGACACCAGTAAGTAGATCCCTAAGGGCAGGGAGCTGAAGTACAGCAAGCCCAGCAACCACACCAGCACCCGGATGGACGTCTGGAACAGCAGGGACGTGCAGTTCCACACAGTCCAGTTGTGGGACACGGTGGTCACAGAGTCGAAGCTCGCGGGCCTGTAGAATTCCACGACAGGGCTGGCGCTCAGGGACGCAGCGCTCTCTCTCTGCACCTCCATGATGGTGATCACCAGGCAGTTGGAGGCCGTGTGGGAAGGACTGACCAGGGAGGCCAGCCTCTTGGGGGTCAGCAGCAGCTCTGTAGGGTTCTCTGGCAGGCACTTCTTCCCTTTGCCCCCACAAGTCAAGTTCACGAGGATGTTGTTGTCATCGGGCAGGCTGCTGACCTCGTCATCTGGCAGGCACGTCTCGAACCTGCAGAAGGGGCAGACGATGACGCCCTGCGGGGAGTCCCCAAAGTCTATGATCTTGCAGAGGCATTTGGCACACACCCTGTGACAGCACCCCAGCACCTTGGGCTTCCTCTGTTTGAGATTGTAGCGGTTGTAGCAGATCTTGCACTCAAGCTCGTCGGACACCTGCGACTCGGCAGCGTCTTCGGGAGGCTGGGTCGCCATCCTGTATTGGCATCCGCTCCTGCGCAGATGTGTCTGGCTGGGGAACAGCTGGATTAAGGTGTCCCTCTGAATATCATTTCACTGGGACCTGGCCGGGAGGCGAAGAGGCTGGAAAAGTAGGGACAGAAACCAAAATCTTCCGCGCATTCTCAGCTTCCTCATACAACGCTCCGTCTCAAATGCATATTGAAAAGGTCCTGGGCAGGGTCTGCAAAGAAAAAAGAGATCCTCATAGTGAACAGGGGATGCACAGGTGTGCCTACGGGGCTTCATGGGACTCTCCGGGCACCAGGGACCCTGAGCAATGGTCTTCACACATCAGATCCCTCATCTTGTCACACTTTTCTGTCTCCAGGCCAGAAAAGTGTCACCCCACCTTAGCCATTTCAGTCCACAGATACGCCAGAAGGCGGCACTGAGAATCTTGGTGGGTGTGACGCACACAGTGTGCGTGTGCCCTACTGTGTGCTTAGCTGTGAGAGACTTTCTCTCCCGTACGTGTACCACGTTCTGGACTCTGAAAACAGAAGGGAAGGTGCCTCAGAAATGGCAGACTGATTCAGAGGACAGCTGCGTAAACAACAGGCGTTAAACCCTTCAACAGTGCCGGCCGGCAGGCACACAAAGGCAGAAGGAAGCAAAAGGCCACCACGGTAAGCACGAGAAACAAGTCGGGTCTGCTTCCCAAGAAAGAGGATGAAGCCCATTATATCCACACACAGAACCACCCCGACATGGCCACCAAAAATGCCCACGTTCACCCGCTTGCAGGCTTCCTTCCACAAATGCTCTCCACAGCACACAGCACGAGGTACCCACAGTCCCATCACTAGTAACACTAATACTTCTCTCAGGGGCTTGGGACAAATGGCTGAAGACTGAGCTGATATAAACGCTCAGCTGTCAATCATCAGCATTAATGAGGGCGAGCAGCAATGTGGGAAGTCCCCAAATCCTTGTCATTGAGTTCTAATATATGTGATATTTTTGGTAGATTTTTCTTAAATTATGCTGTACTTGGAAAACATCAAAATGTATTTGAATTTCTGAGCACAACCCTGAGCCACGATCGCAGAAGGCTGTCACAACATTTCTGAGAAGCAGAGCACAGCTATTCTAGAATTTAAACTCTGTCAGGACCACACTGTGTTCATGGAAAAGAGGCAGTGAGGACCTAAACCTGACAGTCTTTAAAATCATGAAGAGATGACCTGTCTGTATACATTGCCTTCCTCTTTGTTTATGACTTTTGCTAATTTTTAAATCAACTTCCTATTCTACAAGGATGTATAATGGATATTAATGGCAAGATGCAGATTTGCAGAAAAGGAAGTCAAGGGAATCTCTGGTGATAGTCAAAAAAATATAGGTAGGATTTTTAAAAATAAAGTCTACTGAACATCAGAGCCCACATACCAGAACTGCCATCCTGAACCAACATCTGAGGCTCCAGTCGTGCACACACACAAACACTGTTACCTTGGTCACTTTCCTTCCACAGGCCCTAATATTTTCTTCGTTCCCACCTCTGAGCCTCTCCAGGGAGCACATGCCCATGCTGTTGGGAGGCAGGACGATATCTGGCCCACAAGCCACACAGCTGGTAGGCTTCCTCTTCCTGTGGAAGGAACACAGAGGTCGCCCTCCAGGACCTAGCCAACTTCACAGAATGGTGCACCACCCTGGGCAGCACATTGGTGGCCTGCTTCCTGGGTGGCTCCAGTCACTCCCTGATGAGCACCGTGCTCCTGCCAGCCTTCCGGAAGACACACACACAGGAAACACGCTATGTTCTCTGTGCACTCAGCTTCACGCCCTCCCAAACCTAGGTGTCCCAAAGCCCTGTCATCTTGCCCAAAGGTGGAGAGATGACAGAGATTGCCCCTCCCCACAGGAAAGGACAGCTATCAGAGTCATGGAAAGGAAGAGAAAATGTGTAACACAGACAATGACGCCAGGCGGAGAGGAGGGAAGAGTGTGAGGAGGACTGAGCAGAAGTGGACCCCGTGTACAGGGAGCCGGACACACCAACACACCCCTGAAGCCTCCGTGCGGTCAGCTGTCACAGCCGGCCCTCTGCACCAGCTTCCAGCCCTGGAGCGGGAGGAGCAGGAACACCTGTGCACCCTTCTAGCCGATCATTCTGAGAACCTGAATGATTTGCTTGGCAATCCTGAGCTCTTATTAACACGGGGTTGCCATCAACCCACTCCATCAGACCTCTGATGGGTTAAGACACAGGGTTATGGATCATAATGTTCATATTTACAAAACTTCATACGGGGGCTTCTTGGCAACATGAAAGAAAATGCTGCATGTTCACATAACCAATTAAGGACCTGCCCACTCGAGCAAACTCGTCCATCAGCGTGGATGCCTGCCTCTGAGCGGCACCTGCAGGTCCCTTGGAGAACCTGAGTCCTCCTCTACTCTTGGAACAGACCCCACCTGGTCACAGCTGCGTCCTCAAATACCCTGAGGGGTCCTATCTACTGATACTGTACTCTGAATTTTGCATCTATGTTCAAAATTAAGTTGGTCTCTAGAATTTTTTTGACTTCTACTGGGTTTTGGCATTAAATGCATACTTATTTTATAAGTGAATTAGGAGCTTTGTATCTTCTGGAAGTTTAGTGACGATAAAAATCATATGCTCTTTAAAAGTCACATGAAATATGGCTGCAAACTTAGTGATCCCACTGCCTGTGTCAATGGCAAACCATTAATCACTTTTCCATCTCAATTATGGTTACTGTCCTGTTCAAACTATCCATTGCTTCCCAAGTTGAATTGGATTTTTATATTGACAAGAAAAAATCCATTTCTTCTAGTTTTTCCAATTGTCACAGTTGAAAAAAAATGCCTTTTTATCTTCTTTGAACCAGCCCTGCATTTGATTACACCCCTTTTCTCATTTACGATCTTCTAAATGTTTTTTTCTTTAATTTCCTAATGAGATACAAAAATCCTTTATTTTATTGTGCTTTTCAGAGAATCAGCTATCAATGTGCTTATCTTTCTAATTTTATTTCATTGATTCTAGTTTTTCTCTATTATTCCATCTAAGTTATTTTATTTTGTTTGGACATACTTTTTCCCATTTCATAATAGAGATACATATTGTCTTTATGTTTAAATAATAAAACTAAAGAATGTGACATTTCGCTGCCTGCAGCTTCTTCTCTGTCCTGCAGCTCTGGGAGTGGATTACACTCCTAGGTAGCTTCTCGTTTGACTTTTGATTTCTCCTTGGATACGAAGATATATAAAGTGCTTTAACTTCTAAACAGTAAAATCTTTTTTTATTACCTTCTGCTATTTATTTCTGATCTTAATGGATACTGATCAAAGAACTAGCTCTGTGAACATCTCTCTTCCTTTGAATTAAATTCAAAGGAAGTCTGCATATTTTCCAGTTTTCTAAGTAATCTGCATATGATCCAGTTTTCTAAGTATTCCAGAAAAGAATATTCTGTTTTCAAGAAATGGGGCTGGGGATGTAGCTCAGTTGGTAGAGTGCTTGCCTTGCATTCACAAGGCCCTGGGTTCAATCCCCAGCACCGCAAAAAAAAGAAATACAAGATTCCCACACATCTACTAAATATGACTTATTTCCTTATTCGATTTTTCTATCTTATGGTTTACACAGGTTTCGATTGGTGGAGGTAGTGGAAGAGGTTTGTCATAGTATCTCAGTATAATTATGTTCACTTTTCTAAGAGTTTTGCTCTACTGATTTTGGACCAGTGTTTTACATCTTCTTCATGAACTCTTTCTTTTCATCATTAAATAATGTCTTTCCTACCCTATTTATGCCTTAAACTGATATACCACCTCACCAAAACCTAATATTGCTAGTTCTACAGTTCTCTGCATTTGCCTGGGATTTTATCCATCCTTTCATTTGCATCTTCAATTGCCTTATTTCAAGCATTTCCTATAAACAGCTTGAAGGTTTGTTTTGTTTTTGCGGTGCTGGGGATTGAAACCAGGGCCTTGTTGCTTGCAAGGCAAACACTCTACCAACTGAGCCATATCCCCAGCCCAAAGGTTTTGCTTTTTAATTCAGTCTAATAGTACCAAATTTTCAATGGGAAAAACCAGTTCATTTGCATTTGATGTCAAGACTGTAGTATATGATCTTCCTCCTTCCTTCTCACTTGAACTGATTGCATTTTGAACTTTTTCCCTCATCTGAGGTCTGTGCTCTGGTCAGCACTATGTCTGGTAATCTTTCCTTGAGCATTTTTGTTGGAGAATGGGCAATGATAGCCCTGAATCCTTACATAACAAACTTCCTTCATCCGGACCCTGCAATGGCCACTTGGCTGTGAGGTTCTCACTTTGGTCTATGGAAGTCACTCCACATCCCAGCTTCCTGCATCATGGATGAGGAATCTGCAGCTAGTCTGATATTTCTCTATCACAGGTAAACTCTGGAAGCTTCCAGTAACTTTCCCAATACATGCAGAGGTATCTTTTTCATAAATCTTGCCAGGAATTTAAGTCATTTGAATTACAGACTCAAATCTTGGTTTTTAAGCTCAGAAAATGTGTTTCCTACATTTATGTGATTTCTACCTTTCCTCCATCCGCTCCCCTCTCCTTCCGGCTCTCCTAGCATTCACATGCTCCACTTCCTGACTTTATCTAGTGATTGGCACCCCTTTCTGGTTTTGTTCTCTGCTTTCTGATTCTACCATGAACCAACAAGGCTATCGACTGAAGTCTCAAGAATGATCATCGCCTCCTTCAACTCACAGTGAAGTGTTGGGGAAACCGTGCATCTCATCACTGGAAAGTCTCTTTGTACTGCATTTAAATCTCCTTATGCACTCTTACTCTTTTGGTCAGGTTGTCATCTGTCTCCAGCTGCCACGTGGTGGCATTAAGCACGTGTTCGATCTGTTTGTGTAGACTGTCTTCTCTGACTGCAGTGCCATCGTTTCCCTTTGTTACACTGCTGGGGTCCTGGCCTGAAGACCAGGTGACTGCAGCTCTCTGAGTGGTGGGAAGCCCACGGGTCTCAGCTTATGTGACACAGCAGTGCACTCAGGGGGTCGCTACACCAAGGCAACGACGCCCTTCTGCTCCAGAGCCTTGGGGACTCAGCCCAACTGTTCGTTGCCCCCTGGGTCTCCTGGTCTCTGGTGGAACACAACACACGCGTGCAGGCATGCACACGCACACACACACACACACACACACACACACACAATGAAGTAAGGGTGATTTTCAATTCTCCTCCTCGGATCCTCCAACCTCCAACTTCCAACCAGAATTCAGCACATCAATCCTCCCAAGGGACACCTCAGACCCAGGCTTCAGTGCCAGTCCAGCCCAGAAAGAATGCTCCCCTCTGCCCCAAGTCCCTGCCCCGGCTTCCCTAAAGCTGGGGTCCCTCCTGCACACAGGGGTCTCTGGCTCCAGGAGAGCGGGTCAGGAGAGGCAGGGGAGAATGGACAGGGGCAGGGTAGCGAGTCCTGTTAGCACACTACCTTCCCAGAATTCTTGCCAGCTACAATTCCTGGGAGGTTTTTTCCCAAATATTTATCCAGACAGGAACCATGGGAAGTTGGGATAAAAGTTTCATTTGGAGAGAACACTGGCAATCCTAACCACTGACTGTTACATAAGGATGTGTAACCAGTTGATACTCACCCCTAAGTTCATAACTATTTTTTAAAATTCACTTTTTAGAATTCTTCTTCTGCACATTCTTTATTTCCCATCCTTTACAGCAAACTGTCTGACACCCAGGGTAAGGAATCTTCTGCTCTTCCCTTGGTGATCTTTTCTGAACGTACCTTTCAAGTTTCACATTTTAATTCAGAGTTTTACTACACACCAGTTACATTAAAAACCCACTAGAAAAGAATTCTTCAGGTTTCTCTATTTCAAAAACATTCATACTTTTAAAAATATACACTGTTAGCCAGGCACAGTGGCTCACGCCTGAATCCCAGCACTTGGGAGGCTGAGGCAGGAGAATCGCGAGTTCAAAGCCAGCCTCAGCAACTTAGCAAGGCCCTAAGCAACTCAGTGAGACCCTGTCTCTAAATAAAATACAAAATAGGGCTGGGGATGTGGCTCAGTGGTAGAGAGCCCCTGGGTTCAATCCCCAGTTCAAAAAAAAAAAAAAAAAAAGTATACTGTTTGGATCTTTCCTGTTTGGATCATGGACTTCTTGGTCTTTTTTCCATTTTTCTTTTTATATAACGCTATTTCAAATTTTACATTTAGTAGTAGACAATTTTACCTAAACAACCTTTTAGCCTTAATCATGTTCACAGATTTCAATCATTTAATCATTTTAACTTGACATTAACGGGATAGATTATATTTTCCCCTTATGAAACCACTGCAGCCAAGTCCCAACCCACATTTCCTGGTTACTCCTCCCATCCTGGAAAACAAGTATCACAAACAGTGCTCTCACGAGGATGAGACGACCTATTCCCAGGGCCCTCTAACAGGAACACCAGCGCAGGTTACAGCATTGCCACGCCGCTGTCCTTGGCGTCTGCTGTTGGTGCCGATGGTGGCTTCCAGGCTCCAGTTCTTCTCTGGCCAGAGGGAGCACCGCTCCTCAAACACTTCCCTTTCCTGATCATCAGCTTCTGTGACATCCTAGACTCTCTGAGTGAGAACTCTGTGTCTCCCATGACACATGCCTGGACCCGGCACCTGTTCCTCATTGCGCGTGGACATCAAGGCAGAACACTGGCGTCTAGCTCAGCTAATGATCAATTACACACACTTGCCATTTCTCTGATGCCAGATCTCTCATTCACAAAACCCAATGTTCCTAATCCTCTTATTTATGGCACCTGAGTCTCAAATTAAGCTTCAACACACAAGCAGAATCCATTCCAAAGAAAGTTCAGATTTCCACCTAGAAATTCAGAAACTGGCTTCCAGCAGCAGGCTGACTTGTATTACTGTTCTTAATTACTAAATGATATGCTGACCAGTTTCTGATATCAGTCCCGATTGTCAGACTTCTCCCTTAAGCACATTCAGGATATTTTAACTGTGTACAGGTGATTCTCTCAAAATGAAGGTTTTTGGTGCCTTTTCATTTAAAAACATCCTTCCTGCAAAAGTGAAAATTTACACTTAGAAAATCCTAAACGAATAAGCTCAACAGATGATAAGCAGGCACTCCTGGCGGCCCAACAGCTGCCTCCAGGAGAATTTAACCTGTCACCAGGAGCTCCCAGTGTCGCGTGACAGCATAAGGAACAACTCAGAAGCCCCCTCCCCACCGCAAAGACGAACACTCTACTTCATTCCTCATCCAGGGCCAAGCAATTTCGCTTGATGGGAAGGCATAATCCATTCATTAGGGTGCACCAAGTTAATGATCTAGAAATCTAGGCTATTAACTCTGAGGCCGCTGTCTGCACGTGCGGAGCAGTGATGTATGATGCGTTATTTGCCAGCAGTTTTGAACTAATAAATGTCCAGCAGTGAGGGAGGAAAAACTGGCCCTCCCCCCTGCATCCCGGTATCACATCTGTTTCCCTACGCTGAAGAGACCAGGAACGTGACCACGAGGGGCAGCGGTCCTGCGAGGGAGGCCCGCAGGGTCTGGAGTCAGGAGACGCAGATTTGGGACTGGCTGGAATGTGACCTTGCACTGGGATCACACCTGCCTCGCAGAGTGCTCAGAGGATTCAAGGAAATCATGCCCAAGTATTCCGCATGCATCGGCAGCAGGTGGACACTGCTAGGAATTTAGGCGGGATGTGACCCTGGGCCTCGTTCAATGCCCCTCACTCTGACTGGGGAAGAAGGGCATGCACTGACCCGGATCCCAGGTGCACTGCTCTGCCTCCAAGACGGCCACCCAGGTGAAGCTCCCGCCTCATTTCCCCTTGTTGTATGGATCTGCTACCTGATGACCTGAGACACAGCAATGCCATTATTTTCCTTTTGTTTATACTATGTATATCAGACACTGATAAATAATGTATGAGTTTGCAAGTTCAGAGTGATTGCTTGGAACTTCACTGGAAAGAGGCAAAGACATAATGTAAGAAGATCACATGTTCACAGCAGAGTCCAAAAATCACATTATTAAAAACGAACAGGGAAGATAATGAAGGAATCTGACAATCTGACATGACCTTCCCGTGGACCTACGTGAGAACGCCGCGGTGAACCTCACCATCACCATCACGCTCGTCCACAGGACTGGGACCCTGAGTAAGAGATACTCTGCATTTGGATAAATATGTTAAAACTGACTACTGACTCTACTACCATGTATAATTTAAAAGAACAAATAAAAAACTTAGAGTCCTCTCCCATTAAATTAATCTCTTTTCTTTTAATTGCTTCCTCTGCCATTTCCCTTGGCCAAAGTGAGACAGAAAACTTTACAAACTTGTCAGGAAAAACAGTCTCAAAAAATTAACTGCTTTAATTTGGTTGAACATCCCCCGAAGTCCCCTATGTTAAGGCTTGAACCCCGTGTCCCACTATTGGTAGGGGGTGGAACCTTTAGATCCTAGGTGGGGTCCAGTGAGAGGTCCTTGGTCACTGGGCGTGTGTCCTTGAAGATGACCATGAACCCAAATCCCTCTCTCTCTTTGCTCCCTGATTGTGGAGGTCTGCTCCACCGCACACTCCTGCTATGATGTGCCACTTTGCCACAAGCCCAAAACAAAAGACCAACTAACCTTGGACTGGATTCTTCAAAACTATGAGCCGAAATAAACCTTTTGTCTTCACAAGTTAATTATCTCAGGAATTTTGTTATAGAGATGGAAAGCTAACACATTAACAGGTTCTTTACACCATTTCTACAATTTCAAACTTAGGTAGAAACAGTTAATTATTTGGATGCCTATTTCATTAAATGAAACTCATACAACACACAGTTTCTCTCTTCTTCAAAACCAATGTAACTATTTTTCTTCTGGAAGACAGAGGAAACTAACTTATTGATCAAATAAACGGCATGATTAAACTTCTGAAGCCATGGCTGAAAATCGCAGATTGTCCTTTACTGGCATTTTAGTGAGTAACAAGGAAGGCATCTTCAACAGCTATAGACTCACTTAAAAGAGCAACAGGTGGATGTTAAGTCTTGGCAGACTCATGATGTGGCCCTCCTCTTCAACAAGTGTTCGCTTACTGCTTATTATGCCAGATTATGCTCCAGGTGCCAAGGACGCAAAGACAAGTAAGACAAAGTCCCTGAATGCAGAGATTGACTGTAAAGGCAAATGGACCCTCTTCTGCCCTCAGCGGTCTCCCCTCAACCAAGGCTGCCTCTGCATCCTGAGCTCAGTTCTCACAGCTTCCATGACGCACTCTCTGGGTTTCCCTCTCCCCGATGACCACTACTTCTCCGCCAGCTCCCCTTCTATGGAAGCTCTGAACGCTAGCGCGCCCCAGCACTGGCCTCGGGCTGCTGCTTCTTCTCCGTTCGCCTCCTTCCCCGTGGACGGTGTCACATACTCCAACAGCCTTGCACACCATCCCGTGACGACGCCCTCAGCTGAGTCTGCAGCTCACTCCTTCCCTCCCGGTTCACAGCGTCCTCTGGGAACCTCCACTGGCATTTCCAATTTAACATCCGTCTCTCGCCCACTCCTAAGTTGTCCTGAATGCAGTTTTCACCATTATAATAAATGGCACCATCTTTCTCTCAGTTTTCAGGCCAAAAATTGGGAGTCACCTTTGATTCTACACTATTCCTCCCTCCTCACCTGCAATTTTTGGCAAGTCAAGTCCATTCAGTCTCCAAAGTGTGCGTACAGTCTTCCACTTCATCCCATTGCCGGGACCAACATCCTCGCCCAGCCTCTGGCCTAGTTCAGTACAAGCCGCCTGACTTATCCTCCTGCTTCTCATCTGACCCAACTACACACTATTTTCTTTGCAAGAGCCAAAAGTGAGCTTCTAAAAATGCAGATTGGATTATATTTATCATCTACTTACACCACCTCGTAGTTTCCCACTACGTAGAGATTGAAGTCCAAACTCCATGCAGCGAAGTATGCCCTGCCTCCGCCCCATCTTCCGCCCTTGTCCACCTGCCTTCCTGCCATGCTGGAAGTGACGTCCCATGAACAGCCCAGGCTCTCCTGCTCCAAGCTGGTTCCTCAGTGTGACATGTCATGCCAACCCCGTGCCTTCTCACAGACCTAACCACAGAGTCTTCAAGGAGCTCTCCCTAACTCCCATTTTCAAAATTCCTTGTCCTTCATTTCCTATAACACTCTGCTTGCTTTTTAAAAAAAAATTTCCACAAGCTGATGTCACTCATTTGTCTGCTCACAATTTCCTGTACTAGAACATACATTCCAGGAAGAGCAGAGTGACGGGCATGCTGCCTACCACTGTCCCACCTGCACCCACCCTTTGGCCAGCACAGAGTAGACCCTTGAGGGGCACCTGCCATGGGTGACCAAGACCCCTCTCCACCACTCTGACCACTCTTGGTGAAGTCAGCATTTTGTTTTGACAAGTATTCTTGGCTGCTATACATTTTGTAGTTTAGATGTTTAAATCACAAATCTCATACTCCAAAATTTCCATAAGGAAATACTGAATCCTCTGAATTTGGCAAGGAATACTTATTTTGGGGGGAAGGAGTACCAGGAATTGAACTCAGGGGACTCAACCACTGAGCGATGTCCTATTTGGTATTTTGTTTAGAGACAGGGTCTCACTGAGTTGCTTAGCATCTTGCTTTTGCTAAAGGTGACTTTGAACTCACGATCCTCCTGCCTCAGCCTCCCGAGCCCCTGGGATTACAGGCTGTGCCACCACGTCCTAATCATGAAATGCAATATGCAAAAAGATCCCGAAGTCATGACACAGAGGAAGCCCTCATGAATGGTGAGCAAATGAATGCACTCGACTCCTCATCTGAACCATTTACAAACCTATTTTGATAACTAGTATTCCAAGGTCAGCTTCGAGTTTAGATTCATCAAAGGTGTCTATTAATATAATCAGAGAAGAAAACTCCCATAGGATTGTCTCCCTATAAATTATGGACATCAACCTGAAGTGACACACTTTGTCCTTAAGCCTTTAAAATATTCTCTAAATGTTTCTTTATATACTAAGCAAAATGGTTATCAAGACAATATCTGAATGTTGACAGCTTTCACCAAATTATAAATACAGCAAAAGCTAGAAAGATATTTTTATATTATTCTAAAATAAAAAGTGTCACAAACCAAAATAAGTATTCATTTTATCATGTGCAAAACTGTTTTTCTCAGTTCTCATAATTCTAAAGAATAACATCATCTCTTCCCCTGCATTAATAAAAATGGCTACAACCCCTCAGGAAATAGAGCATAATTCATACTATCAGGGGCCAACACTACTTTGACTCAGCAAAATGTGACCAATCCAATTAATTAGATGCTTCAATTAATAATGGGTAAAAAGGTTCATAAAAGAAAAAAATTACTTTCTAAATTCCACAACTAATATATGCCTAAGCCAAGACTGACAAAAAGAAGAAACAGAAATTAAACTGTATTGAATTTATTTGCCCTGAATGGCTTTTCTCAACAGACCTTTTAGAGTCAATCTTAATGAACGTGTGACTTTGCATCACAGCTACATGATGTGGCATTTATTGACTGACATACATTCAACTGTGAAGATAAAGTAAAAAGCTGCAATTTTTTTAATGGGACGAAAATTATATTTGTATATATATTTTTAAAAAGGACTGTTGGGAAAGATAGTTTTGTATTTATTCCCTATTAAGGCCTAAGCAATGGACAGCCAGGAAATGCCAGGCCAGAGCCACGGAAGGCAGGGTAGGGTGCAGCCCAAGGTCAAAGGAGATCACTGCTGCTGGCGGCAACTTCTGAAAGGCCTGACACATTTTTGTCAACATCTTCAACAGTTTTTGATTGATCAACTGGCACCCAGAACCTCATGAGTGACATGAATTCATTGCAAGGCTACCACAAGAAACACTCTTCTATTGGCTTTTATTTTCAGTAGGAAACAAATAAATGAATAAAATAAAATTAAGTACACGTATCTGTACCTGACAATAAATACAGAAATAGAAACATCAGAGCTCAAAGTGAGAGAATTCTGAAAGATTCTCAAAGTCATTGGCCTCGGGTGCTAAATGAGACCATGAAAATAAGACAGGCAGACCAAGAGCTTCCCAGGGAAGTGGGAGATGCTCAGAGAAGAAAGCCAGCAACACCAAGGACGCAAAAGGAGACTCAGGGAGACTGCAAGGGGCTGAGGGAGGGCAGAGAGGGAGGGAGTGGGGCGCACCAGGTGGATGCAGGCAGCACCTGAACTCTGAACTCTGAGGGAGGCCCGGATCACCACAGGGGGAAGATGGGCTGCAGTGAATTTAGGGTCAAGTGTGGTGGGAGCAGAGAGAAGATGCAGATGACAAATTTGAACACCCAGAGTAACAGAGAAAAGAAGCAAGGAGAGTCCCCTGAGAGGAGTGAAACAGGGCTGATTAATCCAGAGAGAGCATCGCGACACCTACAATGATGCTCGATCTGGGTTATTTAAATACATGAATTATTTTCAACCTGGCACTAATGTAAAACCAAAGGGCATTAAATTGATCACACATCAGATTAAAGGCTGACTGAATAATATTGCATTAGGAAATTTAAAGTGTCAATTTTGCTTAACAGTGACAAGTATATTAACAGATTTTTTAAATTAGGTAAAATTGCAGAAGGAATCAAATTTCTTAATTTGAAAAACATTTTTCTTACCTAATAAAACAGAAAATAGTGGCCTCATTGATTTCCAAGCTGCAGACGGAGACGCTGATTTATTGTATAATAACAGTGCGCCCGAGACTTGGGAACCATCCTGCCCTGGAGCACACGGGCCTCAGAAGTACAGGTGGCTGCAGTGTGACTGTCGGCCACCAGGCACAGGAGCCCTCCGGGACCCACAG
Organism: Glaucomys volans; assembly: GCA_020662805.1. Taxonomy (NCBI): domain Eukaryota; kingdom Metazoa; phylum Chordata; class Mammalia; order Rodentia; family Sciuridae; genus Glaucomys; species Glaucomys volans. The sequence goes on from JAJEJO010051614.1 coordinate 107,480, forward strand.
GGCCTGAGTCCAGGAAGCTGGCACCTCACCCATGTCTTAAAGCCAGGAATTCATGACAAGACTCAACCAAACAAGTTCACCACCCCCAGGAGACCACCTTTTCTAAAGGCAACTCACTCTGAAAATGGGTAAAGAGAGAAAAAGACCCGGATTCATCCTGCCCTTCCTCGACACAGCCTGCTCTCATCAAGGCCATGAGATAACTGCTGCGGACACGCTCTCTACAGAAGCATTCTGACTAATAAACAAAGAATGGCAGAATTATAATATTATTTTTCAACCTCTAATGAAACAACTGATCAAGGTCAGGCGGTGGCAGGTGACTGTGGGTGGAGTGGACACATGGGATGTGGCCCCTTCGGGCACTGCTCTCCCACCACAGAGACTCAGTGGCCCCCAAGCCCAGTGTGAGCTATCCCGTCCTTTACAAAAGAAGTTTGCAACCTCTGATCTAGGCAACAATTATCAATGGCAGCTAGGAACAAAGAGTCAGGGACATGTTAACCTATGGACCAGACTGAACACCTGTGCTCCCTGATGGAGCTACATGTGACAGAGGGACACAGTGCCACCTGCCTCCCGATGCCACGGAACAGGAAAGGACTCCACCACCAAGCACATCTCCTTGCCAAGAAACTGAAAACCTAACCAAACTTCCGTTCCTGATTATCAGTTTATGAGAAATACAGGGGACAGAACAACAAACTAGACCCTACCACAGGATGCAAATGGTTAAAATTCAGACTACGGGAAAGCCCACAGGACAAAGAACCTGGTTTCTTCAATAAATAAATTGCAAAGGAAGAGAAAAAAGAAGAAGGATGAACCTGCAGGCCAGGAGAGGCCTAAGAGAGGGATCCACTGAGGGCATGTGCGGTTCCTCCCGGATCCCAGTCCTGACCTACCAACTGGGAAAAGCAGCTACAGGACAATAAAGGAAACCTGAATACATCACAAATTTGACAACAGTAAGGAATCGTCCTGTTGGTTTACGGTGTGATAATGGTGTTGTGGTTATGTGTTTTAAGGACGAGTCTCGTCATTGTTTTCGGGATGCACACTGAGGTATTCACAGATGCGATAATATGACATCTGGTCTTTGTTTCAAAATAATCCAGTGGGGAGGCGCGGATAGAGGAAGCAGGACTGGCCATGTGTTGATCGTTGCGGAAGCCGAGTGGATTAGTACAGAGGAATCCATTATACCATTTTCTCTACTTTTGAATACATTTCAATTATTCCATAATAAAAAGATAAAAGTAAAAATCTAGCAAAACACTAGCAAAGCTTCCTACTTTCCAGCGTTTGTGTTCAGGACACTACCCACCCGCCACGTGAGTTCATTCATAAACCAGTGCTTACTGACCCCTTCTCTAACACGGGCCGTGGACGAGGTGCCGACCAGGGTCTGACCCTGGGAAGTGCACAAGCTGGAGCAGACAACAGGCTGTCACAGCTCCTGAGGGCAGGGCCACCTGGGAAGTGCACACTGAGCTGTCACAGCTCCTGAGGGCAGGGCCACCTGGGAAGTGCACACTGAGCTGTCCCACACACCCAATGCCCTGAGAACCCGCCTCCCCCGTCTTCACTAGAAGCTCACCTGTCCTCTGAGACTGAGAGCGGGAGGAAGAGCTGGTCCCAGTTCCCACTCAGGGACCCACAATGCGACCCACAATGCAAGATGGTGGAACTGGAAAGAAAGGATGCCAGAGGCAGGAGGCACCCTGTCAGGAGAAACTCAGGCCTGGAAGTAACAGAGGGAAAGCAGCAGGGGAACCCAACTCCCTGTCTGCCACCCACATGGCACAAGCCAGCAGGAGGAGAAGTGGTACCCTTCCATCTTCAGGTTTTTTTTGTTTTGTTTTGTTTTGTTTGGCAGTGCTGGGGATTGAACCCAGGGCCTATGCTTGCAAGGCAAGTACTCTACCAACTGAGCTACATCCCCAGCCCAACCATCTTCAGATTTTCAAAGCACTGTAGCTGGCCACCTTCCAGCAAGTCTTGAGAAGGTTTCTTTGGTCTGTGCTGGTTCTTCCGTGGCTGCTGTGTTACCATTTCTTGCCTAACCTAGTGTGATGGTTACTGAAGAGGTTGGGCAGGGCAGGGGTGTCACTCAGTGGTAGAGTGCTTGCCTGGCACAAAAGAGGCCCTGGGGTCCATCCCCAGCACCACCAAAAAGGAAAAGAAGAAGAGAGGCTGGGTAGACTCGGAAGCTCTGCCAACCCAGCCTGGCTGGGTGACCGGGGACACGGCCAAGGGGCCCTCTCCCCAAGGGCCATTCCAACTTAAGGTTGTCCTCTAAAAGAAAGCCTGGCCCACTGTGGCAGTTAACACTGGGTAAATGCACTGCCTGTGAGCAGTGACCCAGGGTAAAACCCCAAACTGGGCCACAAAAAATCTGGCTACACCAGGCCCAATGCGCAGGCTCTGGGGTCTTAAGCCAATCACGGTGGTCACTTAAACTTTCTGGGTCATGGTATTTCATCCGAGAAATTAAGACTCTGAGCATGCTGGCTGGTGGCCTTGTGGCCACTATCCACCACCATCTCAGGGCTTGGGACTGGGAGCAGCCTTCCCTAGGCCTTGGGGTATCAGCAGCACCCCAAGTGACAACTGGGAGATTTCCACCCTGAGAGGGCAAAGGACTGTCACTCTGTCTTCTCACTCTTCAGCGTTCACTGACCTAGATGAAGCTTCTCCTAGGCTCTGACCCACGGTAAGCAGCTCGTCAGTGTTAAGTGGTACTAATGTAAACTACGTAACAAAACTAAAATACATGCTGGAGATCAGAAAATGGTGCTCAAGGAAGAAACAAAAGCTGGTTTTAAGAACTGCAGCCTGGGCTAGGCGAGGTGGTACAGGACTGTCATCCCAACAACTCAGGCTGAGGCAGGAGGATCGCAAGTTCCAGGGCATCCTCAGCAATTTAATGAGATCCTATCTCAAAATAAAAAACAAAAAGGCTGGGGATGTGCTCAGTGGTAAACTGCCCCGGGTTTAATCCCCAGTACAGAGGAGAGGAGAGGAGAGGAGGGGGGGGGGAGGGAAGGGGAGGGGAGAGGAGAGGGAGGAGGAGAGGGAGGAGGAGGAGGAGGAGGAGGAAGAGGAGGAGGAGGAGAAGGAGGAGGAGGAGGAGGGGGAGGAGCCAGCAGCACCATAAAACACTGGGTCTACCCCCACACTTAAAGACCTGAACAAGAACTAGCACACTTCCTATTAACTCAAGGCCACAAGCCTAGGACAACCTCAGCCCCCTTAAAACGCCTGCCTGGGAAAGTTCAATGCTGCCAAAATAATTCACTGTTGCAGCCAACACTTGTGGGTGGATCCCTGACCTCCCTTTTCTAGAGCATTTATTTTGTAAAACTTGCAATTATAAATCCTTCCCTTGCCCCTCTGAGATGTGAATCTTCCACCACCCAGAAATGTCTCCTTGAGGACCTGGTGAGTCACCTCTTTGAAACTCAGAGATACCTCTCCTGGCAGCCAGCTCTTATGGGTAAATTAAGAGACTAACTTTAGTGACATTGTGCTCCAATTTACAAAACTGCCTCCTGTCTCGTAAAAGAGAAGTTTGCTTCTCCTCCAGATAAACACCAATTAACAATCCCAGCTTGCCTAACCCCATGGATCAATCCCCCTTAGCATCCTTTGGAGCCTCTCCTTGGGCTCACCCCAGCCCTGGGCACACCCAGCGTGGGAAAGGCCTTCTGTCTTTTGCTGAGGGCTCTGAGATCTATCATGTTAGTATACTCTCCTATCTGCATAAATCAAAAGTGTACAGTACCCCACGATTCAGAAACTACTTTCATTATTTAGATGCCTATGAGTTGGTCATTAGTATTCCCCAGGTGTAATTACATAATTACAGCTTTATCAAGCTCATTTTGTACCTACTGATCTATCAACTAAGAATTTCAGAAAAAAGACAAAAAACAGGATCTTCTTTCTGACGTGCCTAGAAAGCTTCGGTATGCCAGGCACACTCACAGACTAAACATCTTCAACAAAAATATTTATTTAAAAAGGTCACAGGTTCAACTTGTGAACTTACATTAATCAGAATTAACACACATATAAGGTAATTATTGTTCATCATCATAATAGTTGCTTCTTACAGTGTCATGTAGAAAAAAAGCACCAAACATACTTAGGTTAATAATTTAGAGTTAATAATTGCAGGTCTTTCATTAATGCAGCAAAATACCAGGATAACACTGATAGAGCAGAAGGGACCTAGATAAATTTTGTGGATCTAGTAATTTTTTATCAATATTTTCAAATAAGTTTTTTTTTCTGTCTCTGAGACAGGGTGTCACTGTATTGTCCGGGCTGGTGCCAACTCCTGGACTCCTGTGATCCTCCCACCTCAGCCTCCCAAGCAGCTGGGCTTCCAGGCATGTGACACCGTGCCTGGCTTCAAGGATGCGTTTTACTTTCCAATTACAAAAAACGTATTAAGTTCTAAAGAAAACTGCATGAAAAATTAAACATTCTGTGCGATTTCACTAAAAAACTAAGAATAACTTGATATTAAAAAATTGTTAAATATTTTGTTTTTCTAATAATAAGCTCTAATAAAATTGGTCTTAATATTCCAAATTACAAAAAAGATCACACTTGAAATCATTGTATTTTAATAAAATTGCTTTGTTTTACTTATTTTGCTGTAAGAAACAATAAAGAACTGTTTGAAAAGAAAGCACTTCAAAGGCTAATATTATAATAACACTATAGATAAGTTTATCCTTTAATACAGAAGAGTTTAGTCTCTTAGCTTCCAAAATATTGGACATAATTTCCCTGGCTCAAATTTTGCAAAGTAATTTTCTGCCTTCCCTGCCGTGTCATTGAATCTTGAGAGTCTCACTGCTTGTTCCAGGTTAGGGGACTCACCTACGGGTGGGGCGGGGGACACAGGAGCAGCCATCTCTGACAATCAGGTCAAACAGTGATGACAGGCCAATGTCCTGGAGCCCCACCCCTCTCTAGAGTGAGGAGCTCAGAGCATACCAGCCTCTCCACCAAGAAAAATTTTACAAAACGTTTACAACGGTAAAAAAGGATTCCACACACTGGACCCCAACCGAAGCGACTAGGACTTAAGGGGCAAATTCACTGCAGTGCACCTGACGTTCTCTGCTGCTTTGCTGGTCAAAGCACTCGCCAGTTTCTATGCACACTTTCTTCCTGAGAGGCCAGGAAGAAAGTGGCAGTTCACTTTGGCTGACCGACAGCACCCCGGCTCGGGGTTCAGGAGGACCAAAGCAGCCAGAACCACCACAGCCAAGGTCACGGAGAAAAGGGAAACGGGAGAAGCAACCCTGTTAACGTCACAGTCCTTCAAGGTTCTTGGAGGCATAACATGAAAGGCTAGGAAACCAGAGGAAGTGGTGTGCATGAGGTTAACACACTCAGAGGAGCTTTGGGTTGGGGACAGAGTGAAGTTCAGGTTCCAGGGAAGAGGAAAGGCTTTACCGAAGGAATGAAGAAAAACCAAAATTAGAATTGTCCTTAAAAAGAACAGAATCCAGCATAATCTTTTTCATCTATGACTGAATCAGGATGACCCCTACCTTGTCACTCAGAAGAAAAGGAAGTCCCCTCTGAAGAAAGATAACATCTAGAGCCCACAATTTTTTCCAAATACACCTCCTGGCATTCTATCAAAAATGTCACACATGTTAGGGGACAAGACCAAGTGACCAAAACCCAGCAGGAAGATGACAAAACAAAGTGACCCACTGGTGATCCAGACACTGAAGTCATCGCGCTGATTAATATGTCCAAGAGCCGGGCGTGGTGGCACACGCCTGTAATCCCAGCACTTGGGAGGCTGAGGCAGGAGGATCACGAGTTCAAAGCCAGCCTCAGCAACTTAGCGAGGCCCTAAGCAACCCAGTGAGACCCTGTCTCTAAATAAAATACAAAATAGGGCTGGGGATGTGGCTCAGTGGTAGAGTGCCCCTGGGTTCAATCCCTGGTACCATAAAAAAAATATATATATATATGTCCAAGAAAACAGACGACAAGGGAAGAATTTCAACAGAGAACTGGAATCTACTTTTGAAGGAAAGAATAAAAAATTGTGGCGCTCAAAAGAACAAAGCTGGGACAGACAAAGACGCCCTGCATGACGGAGTAAGGAGTTAACAAATCCTGTCCTCGCACAAAGCAATGCTAAACCTGGACAAAACCATGCAGAACACTCTAGAGTGCTAGCCCAGCACTCTAGAAATTTCACACAACAAACTGAGCAGCATCTACTGATGGCAGCCATGGAACTTTGGGCAAGATTAACACAAGACTGTGGTACTCTTACCTGGGTCTGTCCCATCGCTCCAGTCCGGTAATGCAGCCAAGGAGTAGCAGCCTATGAAAACCAGCAGCCACCAACCAGGAGGCTCACTTGATACAAAGGGTTATTGGTTAGGGTGGAGATGTCAGTCCAAGCTAATAGAGACAGTGGTCCTACTACCCTAAGATTAAACCTAGTTTGGAGAAAGTTACAGATTAGCCAAGTAGGAAAAAGATGTTCTCCACATTAGAGCTTTCAGAGGAGGTCTGAAAAGCTTCACACTAGCCAGGGCTGGCAGTTCCTAGGCACACTGTAACGTGGGTCCAAGTCACTCATGCATGCATGACAGCAGCCTGAACATGTGCATAGAGACACATTCAAGTGCCCCATGGAAGGAAGACGGACATTCCTGAAAACAGCCTCAACTTTGAATGAAAGCCCCAAGCCACCTGCAGATACATCCACAGAGTGGGAGCCCCCCTGACTTGACATATTTAAGCATCACCTCTAAGCAACCTTTGGCTGACCTATAGGCTACGCAGGCAGGAAAGAACCCTATGCAGCCAGATGTAAAAAATTTTAAATGAGAACAAGAACTGAGCAGAGACATAAACAGCTGTACTTTATGGGGGAGACAGACTTGAAAAATTTAGGACAGTTAAGTTACTAACCATAAACAGAACAAAACAACCACTTCCACCATTCTCATAGGAAAAGACAGCACAATCTACAGTTGCAAAGATTTATTACTCAAAATTACTAGCATTCAACAATAAAAAAATAAATAAATAAGGCATGAAAAGAAACCAGAAGTGTGATCCATACCCAGGAAAAAAGGTGGTCAATAAAAACCATCTCTGAGTCTCCCCCAGATTTTGGGTTTTAAAATATTTCTTTCAGATTGTAAAATACATTTACACAACTTTAAAAAAATATGTTTAAAGAACTAAAGAAAAGTATGACAATAATAACTCAATAAATAAAAAGCTCAATAAAAAGATATTATGTTAAAAGGATCAAATAAAAATTCAGGAGTTGAAAAATTTAAATGAAAAATTAAAATAAAAAATTAAAATCACAAGCAAGGTGCTCAATAGTACATTTCAGATGGAAAAATAAAAAATCAGTAATATTAAAATAAACAAAGAGCTATTATCCAATCTGAAGAACAGAAAGAAAAAAAATCAAAGAAACATAAACAGAGTGTAAGAAACCTTCAAGACATATCAAGTGCACCAACATGCATGTAATGGGAGTCCCACATAGAAAGGACAGGGGAAAAAAGGGAAAAAAAATCGTATATACAGGCAAAAACATCCCCAAATTTGGTATAAAAAGATTTAAAAGCTAAATGAACTCAAAAAGATCCACACTGATATACGCCATAGTTAAAGAGTTGAAAGACAAAGAGAAAAACAAAATTCTGAAAGGAGCAAGAGAAAAATCACCATGAAGGAACAAGATTTACAACTGATTTCTCAACAGAGATACTGGAGGCCAGCAGGCATTGGAATGATATATTCTAAGTTCTGGGAAGAAATGCCCCAACTAATTGAGCACAACTATCCTTCCAAAATGAAGGTTTAAAAAAATAATAATAAGATTCCCAGAGAAGCAATGTCTAAGAGAATTTGTTATTAGCTGACCTTCCTTATAAGAAACACTAAAGGAAATTCTTCAAGCTGAAAAAGAATGACATCAGATATTAACTTGAATCCACAACATGAAATGAAGAACACTCTAAATATGTAAATATAAAATATTCTATAAATGAATGTATTTTTCTCATTTCTTCTTTAAAATACATAAAAGATTATATAAAGCAAAATTATAACACTCGAGTTTGAAATATAGATGTAATTGTGTGGTTTTAAGCATATGTAGTTGTAATATGTATGACAACACCAATCCAAAGCAGAGGGAGGAAGAGAAATATTGGAACAAATTTTCTGTATTCCACTGGAATTAAATTATGATTAATCCAAAGTATGCTATTATAAATTAAAATTGTAATCTCTACAGTGACCACTAAGAAAATAACAAACAACACACATATTTTTAAATCGTCAGACAAATTAAAGTGGCCCAATAAAAACTGTACCAGAAATATACAGAACACAGCACCAGAATAGCAGATGTAAAGTCATATCAATAATTATACTAAATGTGAATGAATTAAACACTCCACTTAAAAGGCAGAGATTGGGATAAAGACAGCACAACTAGCTGGGTGCAATGGCACACACCTGTAATCCCAGTGACTCAGGAGGCTGGAGCAAGAGGATCACAAATTGGAGGCCAACCTCAGCAATTTAGCAAGACCTTCAGCAACCTAGCAAGACGTTGTCTCAAAATTTAAAATAAAATGAGCAGTCAATATAGCTCGATGGTAAAGTGCCACTACGTTCAATCCCCAGAATAAAAATAAATAAATAAAAAGCACATCTGAACTAGATGCAATCTACAAGATATACACCTTATATTCTAACACCCAAATAGCTTGGAAGTCAAAGGAGAGAAACATATACCAGGGAATCAGTAAACATAAGTGGCCTGAAATTACTATATTAATATTAAATAAACATACTGTAAACTAAAAAATATTACTAGAGGTAAAGAAGGACATTTCATAATGGCATGTTCATCAATATGTAAGAAAGAAAACAATCATCACAGTATATGCAACTAATAACAGAATCAAAAAATTCAGAAAGCAATATCTGGCAGATATGATAAAAGAAATAAATTCCATCAGAATAGTTGGAGAGTCCAAACACCCCATTTTTAATAATTGATAGGATACTTACACCAAAAATCAGCAAAGAAAACAAACATATAAACCCATCAACCAACATGATATAACTCATATTAGTAGATAATTTGACTCAATGACTATAAAATATACCTTCTTTCTAAGAACTCATGGAATACTGTTCAGGATAAAACATGTTGGACCACAAAAAAAGTCTCAGAAATTAAACTTAAAATCATATTCTGATCACAATGGAATGACTATTAAGATCCATAAACAAAATCTGGGTAAATACCAGATGTCTAGAAATGAAACAACACATCTTTTTTTAAACTCAAGAATCAAAGAAGAAATCAAATGGAACTTTAATAATATTTTTAACTGAATGAAAACAAAAGTACAAAAATATCAAAATTTATGGAATGAAGTAATTAAATAAAATTTTACAATTATAATACACAATTAGACAAAAGAGAAAGATCCTAAAATAATAATCTAAGCTTAAACCTTAAGAAAATAAAAAATAAACAAATCCAAAGCAAGCTAAGGAAGAATATAATAAAGATTGTAGGAAAAAATGAATCAGAAAATAGAGAAAATCATGAAACTAAGCTTCAAGCTATAAAGAAAAATAAACAAAATTAGCAAATTCTTAGTTAAACTGGCCAAGAAAATAAAATAGAAAGCATGTATTAACAAAAATTATCCAATTTTCCAAATGTATAAAGTGGGCACATTACTACTGGTCTATAGAAATTAAAAGGTTATAAAGAAATATTATGAACAACTTCATCATAACAATAAGGCAATTTAGGGGAAATGGAAAAATTGCTAGAAAGCCCCCAACAGACCCATACATGAAAAATAAAATGGTGAATAAAAATATTCCAAAACATTCCCAAAAAGAAAATCCCAAGCCTAGAGGGCTTCTGATGAGTACTATGAAATACTTAGAGAAGAAATAAAACCCATTCTTCACAAGCTGAGAATATAAAGGAGGGAGCACGTCTCTCACTTTATATCATATGAAAAAATAACTAAAAATGGATAATAGATATAAAGTAGTTAAAATTGTAAGACTTCTAGAAGAAAATATAGAAATTCTTGTAACCTCAGATTAGGTAATAAGTTTTTAGGTATAACAACAAAAGCATGCAATAAAAAGATATATTAATACACTGAACTTCATCAAAATTGAGAACTTTTACACTTAAAAAATAACACTATTGAGAAAAAAGAACAACTAGCCATAGATGGGGGAGATACTTGAAAATCTAGTCTATACTTGTTTTCTTGTATACAGAACATACAAAATCTTCTTATCAGTCAATAAGAATACAACCCAATCTAAAAATGAGCAAAACACTTGAATAGACATTTCCTCAAACAAAACATGTGAGTGGCTAAAAAGTACATTAAAAATGAATTAATATCAGTGGCCATTAGGAAAATGCAAATTAAATCACAAATTGAACTCTAAATACCCACTAGAATGGCTGTAATCAATAATTGCTTTACAAGACGTAAAGACACTAGAACCTTCATATATTGCTGGTGGGAATATAAAATGTTATAGTCACTTTGGAAAATAGTTTAGCAGTTTCTTTAAAAAGTTAAACATAGTTCCAGTGTATGACCCAGTAATTCTACTCCTAGGAATTACCCAAGATAAGTTTGAAATGCCTATCTACACATGGTTCACATAAATTTAATGGCAGTATTATTCAGAGTATACAATAATTGGAAGCAATTTTCATTAACCAATGAGCACACGAACAGTTATATCCATACAACAAAATACTATTTAGCAATAAAAAGGAATAAATTACCAATCTATGCCACAACATACACAAGCCTCATAAGCCTCAAAAAGATCAGCTGAAATGAAAGAAGCCATCAGCAAAAAAAATAAAATACTTAGGAATCAATCTAAAAAAAGAATGAAAAACCTCTACAATGAAAACTACAGAACATTAAAGAAAGAAATTGAGGAAGACCTTAGAAGATGGAAAGATCTCCCATGTTCATGGATAGGCAGAATTAATATAGTCAAAATGGCCATCCTTCCAAAGGTGTTATACAAATTTAATGCAATCCCAATAAAAATTCCATTGACATTCCTAATAGAAATAGAAAAAAACAATCATGAAATTCATCTGGAAGAATAAAAGACCCAGAATAGCCAAAACAATCCTGGGCAGGAAGAATGATGCAAGAGGTATCACAGTACCAGACCTTAAACTCTACTATAGAGCAATAGTTACAAAAACAGCATGGTATTGGCACCAAAATAGACAGGTAGACCAATGGTACAGAATAGAAGACCCAGAGACAAACCCACCTAAGTACAGTTATCTCACACTAGATAAAGGTGCCAAAAACATACAGTGGAGAAAAGATAGCCTCTTCAACAAATGGTGCTGGCAAAACTGGAAATCCATATGCAATAAAATGAAATTAAATCCCTGTCACCCTGTACAAAACTCAACTCAAAATGGATCAAGGATCTAGGAATTAGACCTGAGACTCTTCACCAAATAGAAGGAACAGTAGGCCCAAATCTTCTTCAGGTTGGCTTAGGACCAGACTTTCTCAACATGACCACCAGAGAAATAAAAGGAAGAATCAATAAATGGTATGGAATCAAACTAAAAAGCTTTTTCTCAGCAAAAGAAACTATCAATAATGTGAAAAGAGAGCCTACAGAGTAGAAAAAAATTTTTTCCACACACATTTCAGACATAGCATTGATCTCCAAAATTTATAAAGAACTTACAAAACTTTACACCAAAAATACACAGAACCAAATCAATAAATGGGCTAAGGAACTGGGCAGACACTTCACAGAAGAAGATATACAGGTGATCAACAAATATATGAAAAAGTGCTCATCATCTCTAGTAATTAGAGAAATGCAAATTAAAACCACCCTAAGATTTCATCTAACTCCATTTAGAATGGCTATTATCAGGAATACAAGCAATAATAAGTGTTGGCATGGATGAACTCCATTTAGAATGGCTATTATCAGGAATACAAGCAATAATAAGTGTTGGTGTGGATGTGGGGAAAAAGGCACACTCATACATTTCTGGTGGAGTTGCAAATTGGTGCAACCACTCTGGAAAGCAGTATGGAGATTCCTCAAAAAACTTGGAATGGGCCCACCATTTGACCCAGCTATCCCACTCCTCAGTTTATACCCAAAGGACTTAAAATCAGCAAAGTATAGGAATGTAGCCACATCTATGTTCATAGCTGCTCAATTCACAATTGCTAGATTGTGGAACCAACCTAGATGCCCTTTGATTGAAGAATGGATAAAGAAACTGTGGTATATATATACAATGGAATATTACTCAGCCATAAAGAACAAAACTATTGCATTTGCTGGTAAATGGGTGGAGTTGGAGAATATCATGCTAAGTAAAATAAGCCAAGCCCAAAAACCAAAGGCCAAATGTTTTCTCTGATCAGTGGATGCCAATACATAATGGGGGGGAGGGCTTATTGGAGGGATAAGAAAAGAATGGAGGAAGTATGGATGGTGTAGAGGAAAACTGGATGGGAGGGGGTGGGGGAAGGAAAGATAGTAGACTGAGACAGACAGTATTAACCTATGTATATGTAAGATTATATGAATCATGTGAATCTACATTGTGAAAAAAATATATTCTCTGCTGTATAATTATATCAAAATGGGTTCTACTGTCATGTATAATTTAAAAGAACCAATTAAAAAAAAGGGTAAAAAAAAAAAGTAGGGGGTTTTATGAAGATAAAGTAGTTTAAGAACACTGCCTATTAGGGAAGAGATTAAAGTACTAATTTAGAGTAAATTCTTCAGAGAAGAGAAAATGCTATAGTCCCTTGGATAACAGTCAAAAGAATAACATGATACAGAACCAACAAGCCAGTAGAGAAGAAATTGAATGATAAGTACTCAATTATACAAAAAAGGAAAGAAAGGAGAAAATAGAAACAAAGAGCAGATGGGATACATGGAAACTTAATTCCAAATATATTATCAATTACTTAGATATCCATGATCTATTAGATACTCCAAAGTTTTAAATAAAAAATAACTATATGCTGTTTATAAAGGAAACAAGTCAAAAAGTTAAAGTACAGAGAAAAGTTACGACCATGCACACAGTACGACCATATCAGACAACTAGACTTAAATCAAGAACTACTGGAGAACTAAGGAGAGGTGTTGTGCAAGAACAGAAAAATCCAACACACCAAGAAACATGACAATTATAAATGTGTATGTATCAAATAATATCTTTAAAACGTGTGAAAACTGACAGAATGAAAAGGAAAAATTTTAAATTCATCATTACAGCAAGACTTAACTATCTCAAAACTGACAAAATAATCAGACAAAAAATGTATAGAAAGGATGGCTGATCAATACAATTAGTAAATTTGGCCCAATCTACATGTACAAAATATACACCTATTACCATCACTATGGAATATACTAAACCGTCTCCTCCAGTACACATGTACTATTTACCAAAACATGACCATGCTGGGGTCACAAAATCAGTTTCAAAAATATCAAAAGACCAAAATCTTTTTTGTACAAAGACTAAAATCCTAAGAACATGTTATTTGATGACAGTTGGAAAAAGTTAGAAATTAAGAAGATTATTCTTAGAATATTCCAAGCAATTGAAAATTAACCAATAAATGCCTAGATAACTTATAATACAAGGGTAAAAAAAGAACAGCCATTTGAAAATATTTTGAGCAGAAAAATAAAAATACAAAATCAAAACTTAAAGAATGCTATTAAAACCATGCTTTAAAGGAAAATGCAGAGCTTTGAATGCATATATAAGAAAAGAAGACAGACTGAAAATCAATAATCTAAATACCATTCTCACAAAGTTAGAAGGAAATAAGCCATAAACAGGAATTAAAGAATTAGGAAAAAAGCACACAGGGCTGGGGATGTAGATGAGAGGTAGCGCACTGGCCTAGGGTTTTAGTCAGCTTTCATCATGGAGACCACAACACCCAACCGGCACAACTTACAGGAGGGAGAGCTCACTCGGGCTCATGGTCTCAGAGGTCTCAGTCCAGAGATGGCCGGCTCCATTGCTCTGCCCCAGGTGAGGCAGCACAGCATGTGGGAAGGGCCTAGAGGAGGAAAGCTGCTCAGCTCATGGTGGGTCAGGAAGCAGAGAGGGAGGAGGAAGGGGCAGCAGGGCAGATACAGGACAGGGCCCCAATGACCACCTCCCTCCAGCCACAGCCCACCTGCCCAGATCACCACCCATCAGTCCATCAAACTCGGATGGATTGGTTAGGTCACAGCTTTCAATATCTAGTCATTTTAGTCATTCTGAATATTTCTGCATTAACAGGAGTTTTAGGAAGGACACCTCATACCCAATAACACCCAGTATGAGTGAATCCCTGGATTCAATCCCCAGTACTGGGGGTGGGGGATATTTATACACACACATACACACACACACACACACACACACACACACACATATGTAAAGAAAAGGAAAAGGAAACAAGCATAAAATAGCAAAACACCAACAGAGTCAATAATAGGTTCAATGAGAGAAAAATAAAATTGAAGGGCTAGGGATACAGCTCAGTTGGTAGAGTGCTTGCCTGTCAAGCACAAGGCCCTGGGTTCAATCCCCAGCACTGCAAAAAATAATAATTAAAATAAAATAATAAAATAAAATAAAATTGAAAAATGCCATGAAAAACTGAAAAGGAAAAAAAGGCACAAATTATCAATATCAGGAGTGAAAAAAGGCCTACTACTCTAATCCTACAAGCATTTTTTAAAACTAAGAGGGTTTATTATCAACTCTTACTTAGAAATTTGAAAATTTAGACTGAATGACCAGATTCCTGTAGAAATGCAACCAACCAAACCTGACACAAAATCAGAAAATCCAAATGGGTCTATATTCATTAAAATAAATTTTATCTTACAATTTAAAACTTTTCTACAAAGAAAACTGCAAAAGTGATTTTACTAATGAGTTCTTTCAAACATTTAAGAACTAATACCAATCTCAGAGACCTGAACCAAAAAAAAAAAAAAAAAGAACACTTACCCAATTAATGGTACAAGACCAGCAGGTCCCTAACAACACAACAAGGAAGTCCATCACACAGAAAGGAAAGTTAGAGCTCCGTCTCTCTCAACACACAAACACAAAATTCTTTTAAAAATATATTGGCAAAATGAATTAAACAAAACACAAATGAGAGCATATCAGTTGAATTTATGACAGAAACGCAAGGCGGTTTTAACTTTTTCTTTCAACGTGATTATCACATTGACAAAACAAAGGAAAAACACATCATACAGTCATTTCAACAGACACAGAAAAAGCATTTGGGGAAATTCAACACACATTCATGACTAAAATACCTATCGAATTAGAAACAAGAGAATTTTCTCAAGCAAATAAAACAGCTTCAAAAACACTTCAACATAAATGCCGTGCTTAAATACTGAAAGCTTTTCCCCCGAAATTAAGTATGCTATAAGTACATGCTATTACCATTTCTATTCAAACCTACAAAGAAGATCCTAACAAGAACAATGAGACAATAAAAATAAAAGTTGTAAGAACTGGATGAGAGAAAACAAAGCTCTTTACCTACTGTATAAGATGATTATGCACACACAAAATCAAAATAGTTCTACAAGTACACTATTAAAATTAAGAAGCACATGTAGCCAAAATCCCTAGAATCAAGGTAAATCTACAAAACTCAATTACAGTTACATGTACAAGAAAAATAATTAGATGGTGAAATTTTAAAAGATGTTATCTGCAATAACAAAGAATCAATTGCATGAAAGATGTGCAAAAATGCTTACAGGAAGAACCTCAAAACATTAGAGAAATTAAAAACAATCTAAATAGATGGAGAACTAAATTGTGTTCGTTGATTAAAAGATTCAATATTATAAAGATAATAATAAAATAAACATATAAAGATACTAAATAAATCTAGAGATTCAATATAATCCCAATCAAAATCTCAGACACTTTGTGTGTAAACTGACAGGGTGATTCTAAAATGTGTGTTTAAATGCCAGAAACTAATAAACTAAAAGAAAATCAAGGAAAAAAAATGAGTTGAGCACACTGCCTGATATGAGCACTACAAAAACTTAAGACACTTTACTAGACAAGTAGCCCAACAGGAGAGAACACAAGGTCCAGAAACAGATTCAGAGACACCCAATTAATGCGCGGGGTTGCAGAGGGGTGCTATAGCAATCCAGTGGAGAAAGGATGATGTTTTCAATAAATAATAAATGGGCCAACAGGACATTTATATAGGTAAATATATCTTGACCCCTACCTCACATCATAGACAGAAAATCAATTCCAAGGGGATCGCCAAACAGTAAAACTTCCTGACAGCACAGGAGAGTATCTTCATGACCTTGAATCACGGAAAATTTCTTAAGACACAAGTACTAACTGTAAAAGGAAAGATTCATAAATTGGAATTCATTAAAATTAAGTATTTCTGTACACTAAAAAATGCAAGATTAAAAGCAAGTAAGGATGTAGAAGAAAATACTTGCAACACAAATATCTGACAAAAGGCTTCTACCTAGAATATATAAAGAACTCCATAAAAATCATTAAGAAAAAACAATCCTTTCTTGTTTTTAATGAGAAAAAAATCTGAACTGGCATTTTATAGAAATTATCCAAATAGCCAATAAGATATATGAAAAAGCACTCAACATCATTTACAAGGAAAAGAAAATGAAAACCACAAGGTGTTCACACACCACTACGAATGGCAATGTAACACATGAGCAAGAATGAGAAACAGGGTTTTCACACACTGACGCTGGGAATGTAACTGGTATAACCAATCACTCCTTGGCAGTATCAAAGCTAATTCCTACCTCACCCTGTGACCCTTCCACTGCTAGGCAGATGCTCAACAGACATGTCCATGGATTTATCTATAAAAATGTTCACAAGAGCATTCTATAATGGAGAAAAACTGGAAACCACCCAAATGTCTATCAACAGTAAATGGATTTTTAAAATTGTGATATATGCAATTGTGAAATACTATACCAAGATGACAGTGATGGAAAAAACCAACTATTACTACATCAGCAGAGATAATAGATGACTATCCCAAGCAAATGTTTGTGAAAGCTGAGATATGCATACAGAAAAACTACATTCTGTATGATTCCATTTGTACACAGTTCCAAAGACAAGTAAGTACAGTGTTAGAATTCAGCCTACTTGCAATCTTTTGAGGGCGGGTAATGATTTAAAGAGGCAAAGGAAGGATCTGGGTGTGACAACGTTCTGGTTTTTGATGTGGGTTACACAGGGGTTTTACTTGCAAAAATGCACAAAAGCTCCATCCTTATGACTTGTGCATTTTTTGGTATGAATGTTAACCCCCAAAATCAAAATTTAACTAAAAATAATAGTAAAGCTTTCTTATGCCTACACATGATGCACAGAGCAACAAAGGTAAAGAATGGATTCTGAAGTCTGCCTGCAGCGCCCAGCAGTCTTCCAAACCACTCATGTCCTGCTTTCACGTGCTAATCTCTCCCTAACCTGGCCTCTGCCGCCTTGCCATCGCACCCCTCCCCACTCCCCTCTCCCCGCACACCATCCCTCCCCAACTTCCTACTCTCCAGGAGAAGCCACAGCCTCTAGAATAGATTCTGGGCTTTCAGCAAGCACAGACCCTCTTCTCCCTTTTCTACCTACTTTCCCACTCCCACCCATCCCACGGCTGTCTGTCTGCAGGCTTCTCCTTCATTCTGCATAGATGCTGATTACTCCCAAGACATCCTTGGACGCAGGTTCCCGCAGCATCACCTCATGGCCATCACAGCACATTCTGGCATGACGACCAGATGCCAGTCTGCAACCTCTGCTACCTTGAGACCTTTACACAAGCTGTCTCAGTTCTCCCTGTTTTTAAGCTGACTGTCTTTGGCAGAAAACACTGACCATGACGAGAGATTCATAATCAAGCCATTTAAATTTACTACAGACCAAAGAATAATTGAATTTCAGTCCACATATAATTTTGAACTCTAAAATGCTTTAGGCTTCTCCTAATTATGTGTCCCACTATTGAAATAGGAATTCTTTGAAGATTTCAAACTCTTCCATCATTGCCTCTAAAGACAGGGAAAGGAAAAAGATTTAATTTGTCATATTGCTAGTTTCTTATCAAAACTGCACCAATCAGCAGCATGCTCCATTTCGAATGCCCCATGACAGTGAATAAGGTCTGTCTGAAATGATTCACAGAAGGAGGTCTTATTTTTTAAATATTAATTTTTTTTTTGCAGTGCTGGGGATTGAACCCAGGGCCTTATGCTTGCAAAGGTAAGCACTCTACCAACTGAGCCATAGCCCCAGCCCTAAAATATTAAATGTTTTCAAACATCCTTTGTATGTGTTCAGTGTAAGATAATGCTGACTAACTTTTCTTCCCAGACAATATCATGATTAAGAGATCGTAACCATTCCAATGGATTTGGTGATGTCACAAGGTTATAATCAACATGTTATCCTTTTTGACAATCAAATCTTCTGATAGATTTCCCCTGAAAATATCTTCCACTTATTAACATGTGGTTTGCAGTGTCCACAGTCAGAATCAGAGTGAAGGAGTCAGAAACGCTAATCTATCGGAATAAAAACCTTGATATTCTGACTTTGATTTTCCTGCTAGCGTTAACAATGTATTTGGCCATGACACATACATCCATCTTCTATGTGTGACGTAAGGAAAGCACAAAATGGACAGTTAAATCAAGATACAGGGACCATATCCTCTTCGCTGCTTTTCTCATGATACTTACATAGTCATTCAAGGACCCAGTGACTGAGGGCCCCATGGTGCCAGAGTCTGGACTAAACACTGGGAATATAATATTAAGCAAAAGCAGATACTCTCTCAGTTCAGTGAGAATGATACCAAACAAAAACTCACATAAGTCAATGTAAAACCGCGACTGCAGCAGCACAATTCCTCCAACCAAGACCACTCAGCCCGCTGCGAGCAAGTCTCCCTGCTGCCACTCAGTGACTTTACTCTCCTTTCTCCACCTGGAAAAACACCTCTCAAATGTAAACCAAATTATGCCCAGGTCCCCAGTCCCAACCTCTTATTTCCTTCTGGCTTTGGAGTCTTCTGAGCAAGGAAGCAGTAGGATCTGATTTAAGGTTCAAAAAGATTGTTCTGGCAAGATATTCTCTGATTCCATCCATTTACCAGCAAATGCCAGAATTTCATTCTTCTTTAAAGCTGAGTAATATTCCATCGTATATACAAACAGACTGTAGGTATCAAGGTTAGAGGCGGGAGACCGGTTAGAAGGTACCCCACCTTCTAAGCTCAAAAAACTTAACATCAAAAACCAAATAACCCTATTAAATGGGTAAATTAATTGAACACAGTTTTTCAAAAGAAGAAATACAAATGACCTACAAATAAATAAAAAAAAGTGTTTGACATCATCAGCAATTAGAGAAATGCAAATCAAAACTACACTGAGATTTCATCTCATACCAGTCAGAACGACAGTCATCAAGAATACAAACAATAAATACTGGAGTGGATGGCGAAAAAAGGAAGATTTTTACTCTCTTGTGGAACTGTAAATTAGTACAACCACTATAGAATCAGTATGGAAGTTCCTCAAAAGACTAGACATGAAACCATCTTGTGACCCAGCTACTAACACTCCTCAGTATTTATCCTGAAGAATTAAAGTCATCACAGTATAGTGACACATGCATACCCGTGTTTAATAGGCACAATTCACAATAGCAAACTATGGAAACAGCCTAGATGTCCATCAACAGATGAGTGGATAAAGAAAATGTGGTGTATGTCGTTTTTTAAGATGGGCAGGACTGTAGCTCCTAAGGTTGCAGTTTGGAAACTGATGGAAATGATCCAACAGTTGAGAGGAATTAATAACACACAAGGACCACTGCTCATTAATGGGCAAGAGGGGAAGTTGCACAATGGACAGGTAGGCAGAGGAGGAGGCACCAGAGAAGAACTCAGCCACATCCGGCCCCATGAGAGATGGTGGCATGAATGGGCTCAGAAGCAAGTGAGGTGGCAGACATATGGGTAGATGCCTGAAGTTCTCTAGAACAAGATCATCTGCAGAGGGTGAGGAGCGAGAAGGGGTTTAGGTCGAGGGGGAGAAAAGAAGGCAAGAAACAGTCAAGTAGGATGGCAAACTAGGAACAGAGTAGGAAAATGGAGCAGGACTGCCCACCAGCAGCTGAGCTCACGCGCGGATTACACTTGCGTCTCCACAGTCCTATCTGAGAGTCAAACCACTCATGAGGAAACAGATGGCAAAACTTACCCACTGTACTTCCCCTGGAACTACTGCCAACTCCTGGAAACAAATCAAAAGAACCATTGGAGACCTCATTCCAAAAAACAATCAAAAGTCTGGAATATGTGGATCTAATGAAATAACAGTAAAATGACTTTGAAGCTAATCAGATGTCACTGAAGCTACGATGGAACTGTAAGCTAAAGAAGGGCAGAATCCAACTGAGTGGAAGAAGACATCTGAAGCAGTGGCGGGGCACAGCCTGCAGCCAATGGAAACTGTGGGTGAAGAGTAATTGGGAACCCAGCATCTAGGGCCGTGCTATTCAACATGGCAGCCACCAACTACGCTGGGCCACTGGGCTCCTGACCTGGGTGGCATGTGCAGCTGAGGAGCTGCAATTTTAATTTTATTGAATTTTAATGAACTTAAATTTAGAAACTGAAGCAATGAAAAACACGTTTCCTTCAAATACAATGTTGCTGCTTTGGTAGGACTATATCTTATTTTAACTGCTGATAACATTCAAATTGAGATGTTCTGTAAGTGTAAAATACACACCAGCTTTTCAAGGCTGTGCGAATAAAACAAGAAAGTTGATTAGCTCATTAATCATTTTTTATACTGACTACATATTAAAATTATGATGATATTTTAGACATGCAGGGTTAAATAAAATTAAATTTTTTAACATGGCTACCCAAAATTTAAAATCATATATTGGAAAATTCCAATCTAAGGATTAAAAAAACCAATACCATCTGAAAACATGGTTTGGGGTTTTCTGTTGTTATGGTGACCACAGAAGAGCTAAGCCTGCCCATCAATGTCACAAGAAGAATTATCCACCGCATATGCAACCCAGTGCAGCATTCGAGCCTTAAATCTGTGATCAATAAGCAACCAGCCTCAATAAAAAAACAGTCAAGCCACAACTTCAAATCAATATGGAATAGTCTGGTAACTAAAGGTCACCTGGACTGGTATCTTCAGATCCCCTGAGATGATCAGCCTCCTTCTAGCAGGTAAGTGACTTTCCAATTTAGAGAATTAGAATTCATTTAGAATTAACACAGAAATGGTGAAAAAAATCAGATGCATATTCATATTTTTAAAAAAGTTTAGAATTATGTTTTATATCAACTGGTACAGTCTGTGAATGCCTGTCATGTTTTTAGTGTTTAAAAGAACCTGACATTACACTGACAGATGAGTCTTGTGATTCTAATTTAAAATGTGTGATAGGTTGCAGGTAGACATGATTTATTTAGATTGAAATGCTTATGCATACTTGATTATGTCTAGACAATATTAATTTCATAAGTGATGGAATATTCAAAGGAATTTGAGCTAATATTTGAGAAGGTTTTATTAATATTTGAGTCATAAATCTGTCCAATATGTACCTGATTTTTTAAATGGGAAATCAAATATATCCAGTTTATGTTTGCAATGAAAAATATTTAAGGGTTTAAATTTAACTAAGTTTATAAATGAAACTGATCATTTGAGGAATTAAATCTGTTCAGTTTGAATAAGAGATTAGTCAAAGAAAAAGTGATGGTGCTATTCATATTTACCAGGTATATAAACAGAACGATAAGATGTGTAAGTTAACTTAAAGGCCTAAAGAGAATTGGATTTTCATTTTTACCTGTAATAAATTAAGTATTAACTTTCTGAACACAAAACTTGCCCTTACTAAGTAAGTACTTTACCAATATTAAATCATTTAAGCCTTACAACAACTGAGTAAAGTAAATATTATTCTCCTCATATTACAGATAGTATGTTTGGTCTGCTATAACAAAATACCATAAACTGGATAACTTAGAAACAACAAAAATTTTCTTATCACAATTCTGGAAGCTGGAAGTCCAAGCCCAAAGTTGGGCATATTTAGTATCTGGTAAGAACCGGATTCCTGGCTCATAGATGGCACCTTGCCACCATGTCCTCACAGGGAGGAAGGAGGTAGCTAATTCTCCGGAGTCAGGACCCAGTCACTTCCCAAAGGCCCCACTCCCTAACACCACGACCTTGAGGCTTGAGATTTCAACACACTGATTGGGGAGAGCCTAAGGATTCCGTCCCTCCAATGACAAATGAAGGCACAGAGATTGAGCGGGGCCCCAGGGTCATCAAGCTCAAAGGTGGTAGATCCAGGATTCAAATCTAGGTTGTCTGGCTTCTCATATTGTCCTTGAACATGAAAAAGACTCCTGGTGACAAAAATAACTAGGTGTTCACAAAAGCAAGTTTTTACATGCTGTGAAGATTTTTACTGAAAGTCACTTGTTCCTCTTTTTTCCCCAGTAGTTACCAAGAAAGGAATTCCAGGGAAGCCCATGTTGTGCTGGAATGACCCAAATAAAAACCGCTTTCAAGACTTCTCCCCTGGTCCCTGACCCCAGCCCAGACCTGCGGCATCCGGAGGCAAGGAACTCTGCTGTCACCAGAGGCCGCCACCTCCTAGGGGGTCCGGCCTCTGTTCCATTTACTGAGCTGCTTTCATTCCATTTCTTTTCATCTCCTACCCCTCACATACTTCCATGCTCATCCCCAATCCAGGGCACAGGATAAAATAAGGCAAATTCGGGGAATAAAGGATGACTCCACTGCATTTTGTTTTCAATTTGAAAAATAACTTAAGGATAAGGGTTCCCTCCCTCCTCCACCCGCACCCCCGCCCACCCCTGCAGCAGGAAGCGTTCAGGGTGTTCTTTGCTTGCGAACTCCTGAGAACTGCCTCCCCTCCAAGGTGACCAGGCCTGCCTTTCTCCATCTGCCCACCAGGAGCTCCTGGGCTGCGGCCTTTCCAAAGAGTACACAATCTCAGAAGCGTCTCCACCGCAGCAGGGAAGCCTTGTTCTGCTGGTGATCAACAAAGTTATCAGAGTCAACTGCAGATTGTGGTTCAGCCACACAAATCATGCTTTTACATTTGCCAACTCTGTGCAGTCTTGGATAAGCTATTTATTAGCATTTTATAGAGGAGGAAACAGGAGTTACTGGGATGATCAAAAGAGATAGCTTCTATAGCATACTCAATAGGGTCTGGAACCAAGTAAATGCTCAATAAATGGACGCTATTACAATATCAAAAGAAACTACAGAACTATGCTTAGTTACTTGTTTTTATAGGCACCTATTATTTAACCTACTTTTTATATAGCTTAAATAAGAAAAGTCCCTGAAATTAAAATGCTTAATCATTCTTCTATGGAGATTATGAGACATGTGTTATTTGGGGGCAGGGTGGGGAGCAGATGGGAGGTAGTAGCTAAAACACAAGAACATTAAAAAGACAAGTGTAAATTATTTTGAAAGTTCCATTTTCTGCTCTCGTTGGCTAGAATAATCAAAAGTCTAATCATAACTGCTGAGGAAATTAAGTCAGAGTTTTTCATGTTTTTTAGTTATAACCTTTTAAGACATGAGCATCAAAAGTCAAACAAACAGAAAACATAGCTGTGATGTTTGATTTCTAATGCTATGTTTCAAATAACTAAAAACTTAAATAATTTTATAGTGCCTTCATGATACATTTTGAAACTTAGATAACAGAAGTAATAACACTGGAAGGAACTTGGGCCAGTTTTCCTAGACTCTAAAACAATATTGACTTTGGAATTAGGTGAAAACATAATAATTTTTCATGACATAAAAGCATCTTTTAAGCCGGGCGTGGTGGCGCACGACTGTAATCCAAGCAACTTGGGAGGCTGAGGCAGGAGGATCACGAGTTCAAAGCCAGCCTCAGCAACTTAGCGAGGCCCTAAGCAACTCAGTGAGACCCTGTCTCTAAATAAAATACAAAATAGGGCTGGGGATGTGGCTCAGTGACTGAGTGTCCCTGAGTTCAAT
>JAJEJO010051615.1:0-18346 GCA_020662805.1 Glaucomys volans
CCATTCTTCTCTTATCCATTCTCATAACCCCCATTATGTATCATCATCCACTTATCAGAGAAATCATTTGACCTTTGGTTTTTGGGGATTGGCTTATCTCAGCATGATATTCTCCAACTCCATCCATTTACATGAAAATACCATAATTTTATTCTTCATTATGGCTGAATAATATTCCCTTGTGTGTGTGTATATATATATATACCACAGTTTCTTTATCCATTCATGTATTAAAGGGCATCAAGGTTGGTTCCACAATCTAGCTATTGTGAATTGAGGTGCTATAAACATTGATGTGGCTGCATCACTGTTGTATGTTGATTTTAAGTCCTTTGGGTATAGGCCAAGGAATGGGATAGCTGGGTCAAATGGTGGTTCCATTCCAAGTTTTCTGAGGAATCTCCATACTGCTTTCCAGAGTGGCTGTACCAATTTCCATTCTCACCAGTGATATATAAATGTACCTTTTCCCCCACATTCTCACCAACACCTATTGTTGCTTGTATTCTTAATAATAGCCTTTCTAATTGGATTGAGATGAAATCTTAGGGTAGTTTTGATTTGTATATCTCTAATTACTAGAGATACTGAACACTTTTTCATATATCTGTTGATTGATTGTATATCTTCTGTGAAGTGTCTGCTCAGTTCCTCAGCCCATTTATTGATTGGGTTATTTGTATTTGTGTGTTAAGTTTTCTGAGTTCTTTATAAATTCTGGAGATTAGTGCTCTATCTGAAGTGTTTGTGGTAAAGATTTTTCTCCCACTCTGCAGGCTTCACATTGTTGATTGTTTCCTTTGCTGAGAAATGTTTATTGATTCTTGCTTTTATTTCTTGCACTTTGGAAGTCTTGTTAAGGAAGTCTGGTCATAAGCCAACATGATGAAGATTTGGACCTACTTTTACTTCTATTAGGTGCAGGGTCTCTGGTCTAATTCCTAGGTCCTTGATCCATTTTGAGTTGTTTTGTGCAGGGTGAGAAGTAGCGGTTTAATTTTATTTTTCTGCATAGATTTCCAGTTTTGCCAGCACCATTTGTTGAAGAGACTATCTTTTCTCCCTTGTATGTTTTTGGCACCTTTGCCTATTATGAGATAACTGTATATATGTGGGTTTTTTTTGTGTCTTCTATTCTGTACCACTGATCTACCTGTCTATTTTGGTGCCAATGCCATACTCTTTTGGTTAACATACCTTAATGTAGTAAAGGCTATCTATTCTAAGCCCAACATCATTCTAAATGGAGAAAGACTGAAAGCATTCCCTCTAAAATCTGAAACAACACAGGGATGCCTTCTTTCACCACTTCTATTCAATATTGTCCTTGAAACTCTAGCCATAGCAATTAAACACACCACAGAAATTAAAGGGATATGAATAGGAAAAGAAGAACTCAGACTATCACTATTTGCCCAATGACATGATTCTATATTTAGAGGAGCCAAAAAATTCCACCAGAAAACTTCTAGAACAAATAAATGAATTCAGCAAAGTAGCAGGATATAAAATCAACACTCATAAATCTAATGCATTTCTATTCATAAGTGATGAATCCTCTGAAAGAGAAATTAGGAAAACTACTCCATTCACAATAGCCTCAAAACAAATAAAATACTTGGAAATCAATCTAACAAAAGAGGTGAAAGACCTCCACAATGAAAGCTACAGAACACTAAAGAAAGAAATTAAAGAAAACCTTAGAAGTTGGAAAGAGCTCCCATGTTCTTGGATAGACAGAGTTAATATTATAAAAATGGCCATTCTACCAAAAGCACCATACAGATTCAATGCAATTCCAATTAAAATCCCAATGATGTAACTCACAGAAATAGAGAAAGCAATCATGAAATTCATTTGGAAGAATAAGAGACCAAGAATAGCCAAAGCAATCCTTAGCAGGAAGAGCAAAGCAGGAGATATCACAATACCAAACCTTAAATTATACTACCTACCCATTTTAAAAATATTGTTGGATTGTCACCATGTGAGATTTCTGACAGCTGTTTCATTCTAGTTCCTTTAATAGACTGTTTTCTTGCTGGAACCTATTAGAGTTTCTCTTTATCAGTGCAGATCAGAAATACCCTAATGATTCTCTCAGATTTCACATATTATTCCTCAGTATTTCATGGCTACTTTCACTTGAAGTCTGCCATTGTCTTTTGGTCTTGGAAATATTTATCTTATTGCTTATTGGATTAGTTTATTCTCTTCCTTTTCTCTTTACATTTCAAACTATTATGAGACAGACACTGAATCTCCTGAAACTTTCCTGTGCTCCCTTAAAATTTCTAATTTCTTTGACTTTTTAATCTATATTTAGGGAAATTCTTCTATTTTATCTACCAATTTACTAATGTGGCCATCAGTGATTTAGAGGCACCACTGAATATTTTCTTTTGTTTATTTTTTTAACCAGTAATATTTTTTACTCCATTTTCAATGCAGACTGCTTTCTTACAACAAATTGATTTGTTAAACCTTGAACTCTTTCTGGCAATATTGCAGAGCCTGTTTTTAAGTTCTTGTGTCTTCCATTATATGTTTCCTCTAGATGAATCTTATCTTCTCCCTATTCTTGATTTGTTTTGTTCCTCTTTGATATTGTACTTTTGACTTTTTTGATGAAATATAAATACATGTATTTTAAAGAGTCAAATAGCTATACTAGGCTAGTCAAGAAAATATTCACTGCAAAATTAATGAATTATTTTTATTTTTACTTTTGTATTTCTAAATAACATACTTATATTTATGATTTTTCTGTATTTTTCCAGTTCATAGATTTTTTTTTTTTTTTTTTGCTGTGCTGGGGAAGTTTATGGATTTTTTTCCACCCTATTTTGGAAAAGTAAGACATACTCTTTTGGGCACATGACCTATACAACCAGTTTACTCATACTTCCTATACTCTTCTCTCCCAACACAGTTATATCACTATTTGGGTCATATCAACATTTATTATTTATATTGCTATTATTATGCAAGTACTAGTAACAGCTAAGTATTATAATTTGATCAATTTTCCTTCAGTATTCAATTTGTTTTCCTTGGAGTTCATGTGCCTTTCTTGGTTTTACTCAAAATTCTATATGCTTTTCCTTAATTTCTCCCCCAAATCAACCCTGTTAATTAATGTTCTATTTTCTATTGACCTGTCATCTACTTCTTGATCTGTTGACTTATCAATCCATCTATTTTTAAGGTAACATGATTTTGCCTTTACTTTTTGTCAGGAACTATACAAAGAAGTTATAGATTCATTTACAGTTCACAAATTTAACTACTAGGCATAGCATTATCCCCATATTTCTTGTGAGGCATAAAGAGAATAAATTCACTGACATATGAAAGAGAGCCTCTTCAAATCAGTGTGATCTGACTCCACAGTCTATGCACTTAACACCCCCCATAGTATATGGCCTATTAAGAGGTGCTCTCTCAGCTCCACCACCTTAGAAAAATCTCTGCCTGAGCTTCAGCCCCATTCTACTTCAGCCTGGTTTACTCAGCAGTCATCTCAGGCTCTCCCTCATTGTCATCATGGAGATTTCTTTTGCCTTTCATTAATAGAGGTTTCCCTAATTCTTGGGTCTGATGATTTCATCTTTCCTGGCTATCTCCTTGCTTTGGTAGAGCATCTTCTTCACTTCCTTCCTAAGAAAGGATGCATAGGCCCAAGTTTTTAAGACCTTGCATATCTGAAGAGGCCTTTTAGTCTATGTTCCCAGGAATTGTGAGTCTAGTGGTACAAAATTCATGTTAAAAAACATTGCCCTCAGGAAAACTCCATTCCTTCTATCTTCCAGCATTGCTGTTTATAAGTAGAATGTCATTCGAATGCTCAATGATTTGTATCTGTTTCTTTCCTCCCTCAAAAGTAGTTAGCATCTTTCTTTTTGTTCTAAGCATTTTCAAATTTTGCAATCATGTATGTTTGTGTGAGATTATTTTCAGCTATTGAACTGGATATCAGTATACCTTTACTGCGAACATGCCCTTCAGTTTTGAGAATATAATAAATTAGAAAACCTCAATGGTAGTTACCATTTACATCCTTTAAGAGATCAAAAAAAGCTACTGAAAACACAAAACATGTAAAGGAAATACTATTAATAATAAAGAGGAGACAGGATATTCAGAGAATCAAAGAAGTCTTAAGAGTTAAAATGTGGCAATAAAAATAAAAGAAAGACAGAAGGATTAAAAGACAGAACAGAGGAACTTTTGCTTGAATCATTGCTCACATTTCTTCTTAGAATGTGTGTTCTCTTTCTGTTATTCAACTGATTGGAAGCCCTGTGGCATATGAGACCTATTATCTGCAGGTTCACTCTTTTCTTTCCTTACCAAGTCACAGCATAGATGACAGCTATCCAGAATTTTGGTCTCAAAATTGCTTTATGTTCACAAAAATTACTCTAAAGTGATTTTTAGAAAAATAAGTAATGGGGGAGTAAACGAAAATTGTTTCAGCAAAGATCAAGCTCAAGATAAATATTTGCCCAAAGCAAGTAATGAAAATATGAGTGAAGTGCAGGGTATAAAGTTGAGAATGACAAAAATGGAAGATTGGAACAGGCCACACACTAGATCTTCCAGGAAAATTTAAGGAATTAGATCTTAGGAAGAACAATGGAAAAATTTCATCTGGGAAGTGACATAATCCTAAATAAACTTTTTGGAAACCACTGTGATTGCAGTCTGGAAATGGAGTAGGAAAGGAACAAGATTGGAAGCAGAGAGGCTCTATTAGGTGCCCTGGACTTTTCCAGGAAAGATGAAATGACTTGATTATGACAGTTGGCAGGAGACTGGAGGGAACTAAATAGGATCTGAGAGGTATTTAGAAGACAGAATCATCACAACCAGCAACTGGTTGGATGGCAAGAGGGGGTAGGCAAGACCCTCAGATGAGTCAAGGATAATCTGCTGATTTTTGTCTTGAGCAAATGAGTAAATTATACCTTTTTCACTGAAGTATTGAAGGGACAGTTTTGAGTGGTCATTTATTTATTTGTATTTAAATTTGTAATTACATCAAATTACTGATTCCAAATCTCTAATATTACTTAATAAATAATATTTACGAACACTTATTTAAGCCCATTTTAAATGACTTACACACATTATTAACTCATTTGTCCCCCATAAAAAAACTAATGAGTTAAGGACTGTTATTACTCCAGAGGCCCAGACTGGTTAAGTAAGCTGTCCAAGAACCTTTATCTGATAAGTGCTAGTGCAAGAATGTTAAGAACTGACTCAACATGCTGCACTGTTACCCACGGTCTATGTCATTAGTGTGTGTGTGTGTGTGTGTGTGTGTGTGTGTGTATGTGTTTTCCTGGCAAGTCTTGGGATTAGAGGCCAATAAGTTGATGTTGAATCCATTTTCTCCACTGATATTTAACATTTTATTTCTATTTATTCAATCATCAACTCTTTGTTGAATCATGTATTTATCAGGCCCTGCTTTAGATAAATATGTAATTTTGAAAAGTCTAATTAGCACCCTCAAATTTATCATCCTAGTAGAGACCAGATGCAAGTAAAAAGACAATGACAATATGATTTGACAAATTAGGTTCATCCACAATGGGAGCACAGAGGAGGAACTAGTCATTTAGACTGTGTTGGGAGCTCCAGACAGGCTCGGGAGACAATGCAGGAACTGAATTGTAGTGTATTCTTCATTTATGTGAAGAAGCTTGAAGACAAAGAGCCATATGTGTAGAGGAAGACAGGCAACTGGAATAAAAAGAGGATTTGGAGAACTACTTATTGTACTGTGTAGATCTTTCCAACTTCCTTCATGTCATAGCACTCATTGAAAAAATGGAAGCTATTAATATGGAATCCTGGGATATAAGGTTGCTTGCAGGTCAATAGGTAGAGTGCTTGTCACTGTTTCTTTTCATCCCTTTTGAATTTTGATTGGTGAGAAATATTACCTACCTAACATATAAACCCAGAATTCACATTTACCAGGTTAATGGATTAAAAAGAGTAGAGAATAATTGTTTGTTTAATTACATTTTAAAAGGTTCTTGTTCAATCTATGTCCTCTAACAACATTATCAAAATTAACAGCTTCCTTTAAGCCATTTAAATTTGTCAACTTTCTAATGATTGACCAAAATACCTAATGGCATTTCTTTATTTGGCAAACTTATACGTTAATCATAACACTCAGGATTAAACATCTTCAAAGGCTTCAAAAATTGGATTGCATTATGGAAATTTCTAATCATCTGAAGAATCTTGACCTTAACAGTTTTGTTCCAAATTAATTGGCAAAATCTTATGACCAAGTCAGTACCAGAGATCCCCACCTGCTTCTCCAGGGAAATAAGGCCAGGATGGAACTCAATTTCAATTGTTGAAAGTCAGGATATAAATGATGTGTCCAGAGAAGAAGAAGAAGTATAAATGCCTGGGAACTTGACTCTGAGGAAGTTGCAAAATCGTCCCATATCTGAGGTCATCTTGTCCTTGGATCTCAAGGTCATTTTTCTTTCTCAGCTGAAATCTTGGCTTCCCAAGAGGATAGTTGAACATAAAATCATAGAAATGACAGATGGTCCCATTCGATCTCTTCATCTCACAGCTGCAAAAGAAAAAAGAATTGCTCAGAGGTTGAGTAAAGAGCCTAAAGTAATTGCAAATCTTGACTCCAATGCAGGTCTCTCTGCATGAAATCCTGCATTTGTGAAATTGTCATTGGATAGAATGAATAGGATGGAACAATCTCCACATACACCAGCTACCTGAGAACAGCTGGGCTCAGTGGAGTGTTCAGTCCACAGTTATAAGATGGCCTTTAGGAAGGGTTCCATGACTTGAATTAGTTGGTTGTAAACATAAGTTTCTGTGTGTGACTGGTTGGTAAGTTGGTTAGTTGGTTTTACTGAAGAAGTCCTGAAGGCCTATTTGCCTGCATTGGTCTGTAAGAGGGGCATGTAAAAACACTATACAATCAACTTTCCATAACCATAGATTTCACATCCATGAATTCAATCAACTTTGCATCAAAAATGTTTTTTAAATTACATTGTCGCCAATATGTGCTATGAAGATAGGCCTAAAAATGGTCACATCTGGGCTGAACATATGCTGATTTTTTTCCTCTTCACCATTTTCTGAATAATATAGTATAAAACTATTTACATAGCATTTACATTGTATTAGATATTATAAGTAATCTAGAAGTGATTTAATGTATATGAGAAGGTGTCCATAAGGAATTGTTGATAAGGGATTGTTGAAGATAATACTTTTCTCACTCATTTTTGAATCTCTCAGAGCTCAGTAAGTCTTATGTATGACTGGATTCAGTGCTTCAGGAAGATGTGTTTGGAGCATCTAGAGTAGCTATTAGTAGGGTACTCCCTGTGTGTAGGAGAAGGTGGCGTGGGACCATCTGGTAGCATTCCATGCTTGGGAACTTCTTCAGCTAGGGTGGAAGGTGATGGCCATAGTTAAGGCAGGCTTGTCAACCTCTATTTCTCCTGCATCCTGCATTGAGTTTGTTAGTATGTCCTAAATGTCCCTTGTTAAGCTTTTTCCCATAAATTATAAAAATGCAGCAGCTAGAGTTAATTATTAAACTTAATGTGCATCCTGTGTTTTTATTTTCTCAATATGGCAGTTTTACCTTTTGGATATATGAAAAGGGCTAAAGCTTTAATTTCTATGGGGCTCTTCTCAGTAGGAATAAAAGTCTCAAGGAAAGTCAACACCATCTTTATGTATTCAGGCATTCTCACATGAGCAGCCATGGAAAAGGAAACTGCCTGTCTTTGAAAATGGGTGCTCTTTGGCTAGATAGGAAGAATAGAAAGAGCTATAGGCCGAATGCCTGGCATATAGTACCAGCTCAGCAGAAGTTTCTTCCCCATGCTGTAAGAACAGAAAAGGTATCTTCCATAATCCGTGTAGTACACTATGATTTTCATACTGACCAAATCCATTGAGACTGAGGCATTCATGGCTGTCCTTCTGGGTGTGAAGAATGTGGAAATGAGCATAGAATCTGAGGTAATATGTAGTGTTTATTTATTTTTATACTTAATTATGTATTTATGATTTATTTATACATACATGATATTTAGAGCTGTTCTAAAATGTGCTTTAAGCATCATACCTTTGATATATACCTTTGATATACAAGATCGAATATAAATAAGAGAAGGATATACAACTGTAAACTAATGTGTAGAATTGAAAATCTCTAGGTAAAAAACAAGAATAGACATGCCAGGATAATCTTATGTATATTTTTAAAAATCCATCCACAAAATTAAAGTAAATAAACAGGGGGAAACAGATATAATCCAAATCAGTTACAGGTAGTTAATAATCTTTATGGATAAAATATTCTCATAAGTCATAAGAAAATTTTAAACATTCCCATCCAAATGGTGTTGAAGGTCACATACAATGTCAACAGAGTTTTAGTGTTACATAATTTTCTTCTCTGATTTCTGTTTGCCTGTCAGATCTAATATTGATGACTAGTGTGCGATTACATTTCAGTACAACTCATATGGACAGAAATCTCCATATTCATTGTCCAAGGTTTCCCTTTCAGACTAAACTTCATTTGCTGGCCATAACTTTCATTATGTATTTTTAC
Organism: Glaucomys volans; assembly: GCA_020662805.1. Lineage (NCBI taxonomy): Eukaryota > Metazoa > Chordata > Mammalia > Rodentia > Sciuridae > Glaucomys > Glaucomys volans. The sequence continues at coordinate 8,642 of JAJEJO010051615.1, forward strand.
CAGGTTGTTTTTGAAGTTCATGGCCCCTCTCCTACGCACACGCCCGTGCGCTCACATGCCCACACAGCCACCCCCCCCCCACACACACACACATATTCTAGCACAGTACCTGACATACGTTTAGGAACTCAAAATAAGTATTCCCTCTCATTCAAGCTTTCTCTTAGGTAGGGGTAGTTTTATTGCAAAAGGAGAAATCTGCAAAGGCTACGTAGTTTAAAGAGGAGTCATCACCAGAAAGTAGGTGTGTCTTAAAGAAATTAAGATACAGCCAGTATCCAGGACAGCTGGGACTAAAAAGAAAAAAGCAAGAGAACTCTCCCAAGCAGCAGCAAGGGCACAGGTTCTTTAACAAGGAGCTACAGAGGCAGGACCTTTCAGGCACACCATTCAGGTATGCTGCTGGTGCTACAGAAAGGTCCAAGTTTTAAAATTGAAGAAATCAATGTAATAAACTTGAACCTTGGAATCAGATGAGCTTGGACTCTTATCTCCTCACAAGCACTAACTTCACTGATATCTTCTCTTAGGGTTTCAATTTCCTCATCCTATAAAGTAGGGATACTAGAGCCTTCCTAATAGGATTGTTGCAAGTGCTAGAGAGCGGGGAGATACTGATTTATGATGGACTGTCAATCAATTTTTATCTCCTTCCTATGTCTATGTTGCATATGTGATCATAATATCAGGTAAAAAAAAAGAAATTAAAATGTAATATTCAATTAAGCAAGTATAAATGCCAGGTTCTCACATAGCCATTCCCAAAGTTAACTACTGTTCTTGGGAGAAGTTGTCTGAAAATGTCACCTACAGTTAAATAAATCTGATAAATGATGTGAACTCCTTCCCCATTTAGAAATTAGCAACACACACACACACACACACACACACGCACGCACCCCAAGTATACACATATACATACATACCTATTAAATGCATTTTTATGTCTCATAGTAAAATAACCAAATTTAGCTTAATCCAACAACTTTTAATTCTCAAATTTGTTCTAATTATAAAATATGGATGGAAGGTTATTTTGCTAATCATCTCACAGAAGTATTTTTATGTAAAACATGCTTTCAGAAACATCAGACTCCAATGATTCAAATTCAGATTAGATTAAAAATATAATTTTGGGACTTTTTTCCATTTGTAAAACATGTGACCTTTTCATGATGAACTTAGTAAGTTTTATTCAATATTTACTCACATCTATTCAATAGATATATTTGGTGCATTCACTAGTGACCATAAATTAGATATATTGAGCCAGGTCCAAACATCACAGAGAAGGCAGTCTTGTAGAGAAGGCAGAGAGTTAACAGAAAACTTGTGTTATAATGAAGATTACCTTATCTTATGATGATGTTCAAAGTACAGGAGGCCAGTATTAATGCTGACATGACTAAAAATTATTAAGATCCTTTCTTGAAAAAAAACATTACATAGAATTTTTTAAATGTCTATGTTACTTGTATTATAACACAAACACCCTATGCTGTATTAATGGGTCCAACACATTTTGCCATGTGTTGAAAACTTGATCTGCAGTTCTTGGTGTTATTAGGAGATGGCAGAACCTTTAAGAAGTGGGGAGGTCTTTGAGTGTCTGGGGACATACCATTTAAACAGACACTGTAATGCTAGCCCCTTTTTCTTCTTCTCTTAGCATTTCTTCCACAAAGTAAACAATTTTGTACCGCTACCTATTCCCTACCATGTTGTGCTGCCTTGCCACCAGCCCAAAAGCAATGGGGCCAACCAACCATGGACTGCAATTTCTCAACCTATGAACCAAAATAAACCTTTTCTTTTATTAGTTGATTATCATAGCATTTCTTTTAGTGACTTGAAGGTGACTGGTACAACCTAGTTCTCTAAAAATGATTGACTTAATATCTCATGGTAACAGCTTTTAAAAAAAGAATAATTTGGTTTGCACAGTTTGGACAATTTTGTTTATCTTTTTGAAGCTAGCAAAATTTACTCAGACTGTTTCTAAATCATCCTACCCACATGCCTGTAACAACTCTCACCATGGCAAATGGAGATATTAGCAAGAAAAGTTGCATGGAGAATTTGATGAATGTCTTTTCAGAGATATCATTCAAGTATTTTTTTTTGTATAATGATTAATATTTCATGATTCCTCAATCTACCATTGAGACTGCACCTCTTCAAGATATAAAAGTGATACTAGTGAAGATATTAGATAATGTATTCTCTTAACTGGGAACATGTGAAAACTGTAGAAAGTCTAGTGCAAATCAATTAATTGACATCTTTATCAAATAAGACTATGCCAAAACTTATCTCAGCCACTTCAGCACTAAACACATCCTATTGACCTAGCTCTCCAGAGACTAATTTTCAGTACTAGGGAGAAATACCTGAACATTTTCATTTCTGGAAAATGAAGTCTTATTTTCTTATTTATTGACATAGAACATAGAACAGTAGAGCAGAAGTTGCACATATGCACATATGCAGTAACTTGGGAAACAAAAGAATTACGTGGCTCTATCTTTTCTTCCTACAAAATTAAAATGAATTCCACATGCAAAAAAGAAAACAAAGATGTCTCATGAGAATTGAGTTCAAGGAAGACTGTCAGAGAATGATGAGCACATAGAATATTTCACAACTTTAATTAATGGTCACTTCATTCTATCATGTATAAATCTGAACTTTGTATAATGAATTCAATGTGTAGCATCATTTCTGGTGTGCGTTCTTCAATTAGGTCAAGGTTTTTATACTCTATAATCAGAGTCAACATTGCTTTTACCATCTGCATTTTATTTTTCTTTCAAAAATTTCTTCTTTGCCTACATATGATAGAAAAAAATGAATTATTTTTTATCAAATATAAGAGACCATGATGGTGCAAAAAAACTGCAGTAGTTAAGCAACCAGGCCTAAAGCACAAAAGAAAATTAAACAAAACCTAACACTGGCCCTTAGTCTGTCATTGCTTCCTAGTCACCATAAGGTGTGCAACTTGGTTCCACTTTACATTCTCTGCCATGATGTTCTGCCCACTGTAGGCCCAAATCAGCTGGACAAAGTGATCATGGACCTTTGAAACTGTAAACCAAAATAAATCTTTACCTATCTTAAGTTGATTATGCCAGGTATTTGTCACAGCAATGAAAAGCTAACATGACAGAATGTAGAATAGGAGGCAGTATTTCAAAACTCATTTTGTGAAGTCAAAATAACCCTGGACCATAAGCCAGAAATACATTGTAATAAAAGAAAATAGTAAAGCAATGTCTTATGACCTTATTCACAAAATTCTCTATAAAATAATATAAAATCAAATCTAGCAATATATAAAAATGGATAGTACATTTTGATTATAGTGGGATAAACTGTGTTCTCTAAATAATTCTCAAGAAGAGTGACATCAGCATAATGGTAGAATATGAGTTTTCAACTCTCATACCCCAACAGAAACACCAATTTTCACAATCACCCACAATTAAGAGTACTATGGGGGGGTCTAATTGTCCAGTGCTGCTATGACTGGATACTGTTTAAGCTTGTCCCCCAAGGGTGTACTGGAAAATGGTCCACAGTTTGGCAGTTTTAGAGTAGTGTGGATTCTCTCAAGACTTAGGTGCTAGAGCAGTCCTTAGGTCAATTGGGGTGTGCCCTTGGAAGAAACTGTGGGACTACAACTATGCTCTGGCTTCCTGTTTTGCAATATGACCAACCTTTCGCACATGTACTCCCACCATGACACTGTCTACTCTTAGGGACTTACTAAAGCCCAAATCAATTTGCCCCCCTGATCTTTGACTTTTAGCCTTTAAAACTTTGAACTAAATAAACTTCTTTTCTTTGTAAGATAGCTTCCTTCTGCTATTTAATTTTAGTAACAAAAAAATGGACTAAGACAATTAGAGATTCCAGCATCCCACTGGATAGGAAAAAAATTCAATATAAACACATTGGGGAAGGCAAGAAAAATAGTTTCACTTTACCTTCCCTTGACCTTTACTGCAAGATGACACAGTTCAATTCCAAGGAAGCCCCCACCATGATTTCTCTCATAAGGGAAAGTGAGAATATAGTGAATGTTCATCTTGCCAAAATATCCAAGATGCTACTCAAGATGCCCATTTCTTTGTTGTTGAACCCCAAACAATAATGGGATCATCATGGTAAATCATCTGAAAGGGGAAAGCTAAGAACTCTGAAAAGGAGTCAGAGCTCACAGCAAAAAACAAAAGGCCACAATTTCTAGTAACTGCCTCATAAACTCCACCAAAAGGCCAGCCCCAAAACTTCTAGTACACTTTACCTGATGTGTTAATCAGCCTTTCATCACTGTGATCAAAATATCTGACATAACAACTTAAAGCAGAAAATGTTTATTTTGACTTTTGGTTTCAAATCTAGTCCCTTGTCAAATCTAGTCCCTTGGCTCCATTGCTTTGGGCATAAAGTGAGGCAGAACATTATGATGTAAGGACATGGGCATGCAAAGCTATGTAGTTAATGACAGCAAGGAAGAAGAGAAAGAGAAAGGAAATGGCCAAGGACAAGAGAGAGTCCCCAAGAATACACCCTAGTAATACACCTTCTATAGTTTCTACCCCTTCCTGGTAGTCCATTTAAGTCATTAATCTACCAAATGGATTAATCCACTAATGAGGTAAATGTCTTAACAATTCAATCATTTCCTAAAAGTTCCATCTCTGAGCACTATTTCACTGGAGACCAAATCCTCAACACATGAGTCCTTGGAGGGTTCACTTCATATCTAAACCATAGTATCTACAGACTCCCAATTAACTCATGTACGACCCCAGCACTACAGTGCCTTTCAGTGACTCCCGTATATGGTACACACAAACTTCTGCAGTTTTTGCATGGGAAATGCAGACAATTAGCTAGATTTAAAGAGATTGGAGAAGGTACTTAAATTTTTCAGGGCATGTCTGGGGAAAATAAGAATCTCTCAGCACTTAGCCTGACATTGTGGAAATAAGAAAAGGCCTACAATCCTAAAATTCCTTCTTGAAAATAAATGAAATGAGAATTAGAACAGGTTCATCCATAGAAAAGATTGGTGAAATCCCAGAAATTTAAGTCAGTTTGAATCTCAAAACCAGGCATTAAGCACTGAAAGACCCACCTGCTTTTTCAAATGAGAATATAGTGCTATAGCACTTCCAGGGAAGATGGGAAAAATCAAGGAAACATAATACTAACAAAGGAACACAATAATTTTCTAGTAACTGACACCAAAGAAATAGATATCTATCAATTGCCGAAAAAGAATTCAAAATAATTTCTCTAAGAAAGCAGAGCAAGTTATAACACAAATGGACAATGGAGCAGTCAGGAAAACAATACGTGAATAAAAGAAGTTCAACAAGCAGATAGAAGTCATAAAATTGAACCAAACAGCATCTGGAGCTGAGAAATACAATGAATTAAATGAAAATTATAATGAAGAGTTTCAATAGCACCCTCAATGAAGCACAAGAAAGAATCTGTGAGGACACGTCATTTAAAATTTTACAGTCAGAGGAAAAATTTTAAAAGAATGAAATGCAATGGTGAAAATCTGTGAGATTTATGGGACAACAGGAAATGAACCAATACATGCATGATAATAACACTAGAAGAAAAGCAAGAGAAGGGGAGGGCTCATTTAAATAAGTAGTAACTGAAAACTGCCCACATCATAGGGACAATACAGACATCACATTCGTAAAATTTAAAAATCTCCAAATAGGGTAAACCTAAAGAAGATTACACTGACATACATTATAATCAAATAATCAAAAGTCAAAAACAATGAGAGAATTTTGAAAACAGAAAGGGAAAAGCAACTTGCCATACACCATGGAACCTTCACAAGGCTATTGATGAAAGGCTTAACTCATTATTTTTCTAAGCTCTTGAGATGTTGCCCTAACTATCACTTCTCATAATATGTTTTGGTAATAATTAGAGAAAAATTTGAAATTATTTTCTCTCTATGTAGACCGCAGTTGCTAGTTTTCCATGATCCATACTTAGTAAACTAAAGTCAGTTAGCAGCAGACTTTTTACTATGGTACTTGAAGTACCTGAGAAGAAATCCTAGCTGGAAAACTCTTGTCAATTAACATTAATGAAGTTGTTAGAAAGAAAAAAAAGATTTTAACTAGATAAGGACTAATCCATGTATGATTAGGAATGGGCAAAAGGTGGAACCACAATTTTCTTTTAGAAACCACTTTGAATTCATCCCAACACTGAAAGAAATTACGAAGAATATCAAATGTAGAAAATTATAGATTATTTCTATCAAGAGTAGGACATTCTACAGATTGTGACATAGACAGTGTTAGCCTAGAAGTGCTTTCAAATATTTTTACCATTCCTTGTGTTCCCACATGGCATAGCATTTGCCTTACCCTGGCGTTTATTTGCTTATGTTCTTACGTTCATTTGTCTTGTAAGCCCCCTCTTTCTTGTTTGGTCAGTGTCTTTCTCTTATTCATCACCAGAACATATCAGAAACTCAAGGGCCAAAGATCATAGGATCATAGGATTTATACGATCAAGAAAGAGGAAGTAACAAAAGAGAACCTCAAAAAGGGAATTGAGTAGGGCGGGGGTGCAGTGGGGCACTCCTGTAATACCAGTGGCTCATGAGGCTGAGGCAGGAGGATCTTGAGTTCAAAGCCAGCCTTAGCAAAAGCAAGGCACCTGAGCAACTCAGTGGGACCCTGTCTCTAAATAAAATACAAAATAGTGCTAGGGGTTGTTGCTCAGTGGTTGGGTGCCACTGAGTTCGATTCCTGGTAATACCCCAGACCAAAAAAAGAGAATTGGGAAAAGCAAAAAGTGAAATGACACCTATATTTTGAACAGGTGAGATCAGAGTCTGAATACACTGTCAAAACCAAAATCAGGAAGGAGATACATGAAATTTGAATGTTTAGGTGGGATTGACCCCAGAATGGCATTGATATCCGAAATTTCAAATAATATTGTCTATTCTGATTCAGACATCTGATAGAGCAATTCTTCAAATAACATGTTGCTACCAAAAAAATTAACATTAGCATATCCTGGATAAGGGATATTTGTATAAGGGAAAACTGTCTTACAGTTCAGTATCTGGATAAATGCTTGTGTTTACAATTGTTTTTTCACCAAGAGACAATGTATAGAAACATATTTACAATTAATATCTTGATTAATAAATATGTATGTATCCCATTATCTGGGATGATCTGGATATGATCTGGTGATAAGGGGACACCCAAAATCTCCTGTTAATGCAGGAATGTTCAGAGGCAAAATGACTGCATTTTGAGATCTGTAACCTAATCAGTGCACCCTAGTCTTAATGGACTGGGTGATAGCTCTTCCTGGGTGGGGTGTGATTAGAGGAAGTGGGTCACTGGGGGCATGCCATGAAAGATAAGATTCCCTGTAGCCTCTTCTCTTTCTCTGCTTCCTGATCCCCACTCCACCACCACAATGAACTGAGCAGCTTTCCTCCACTGGGCCTTTCTTCCATGATGTGCTGCTCCACCTTGGGACCAGAGTAATAGATTCAGCTGTCTAATGAACTGAGACCTCTGAAACCATGAGACTCAAATATACTTTTGCTCCTCAAAGTTGTTCTTGTTGAATATTTTGGTCACAGCAACAGAAAATCTAACTAAAACAGTGAATAAGTATTAATGTTAAAATGCCAATAATTAATCTTATCCCTAATGTACTCAAGCTGCCAATTATAATTCTTTCCCACAATGAAAATATCCCATTGATAAACCTTATCATAATGTAAGACTTTAGCTTCCTCAGATGAGATCCTGACTTGACATTATGAGAACTTCTTAATGCAATGGAGTAATGTGTTACTTTAATTGTTGTGTGTTAATGATAAAAGAACAGAGGTGAACTTAGTGCAGAGCAATGCCCTTGAGCCAAATGTAGCCTAAATGTTATTACGGCACATTGTGATAATGCAAGTTTTGAAGTTACTAAAAAAGAACAATGGAGTAGCAGAACTGAGTTAGCATGCCTGGCAGGTCAGCACTAAGCTGATGATCACATTTAAATAATGTAGCAGTGGTTAAAATGATAATGAAGATGACTTGTAAGATAGCCCTGCATGCTCAGATAGAAGAGTCAATCAAGGAAACTATGAAACACAAAATATCTTTTCCAGCTATGAATTCCAAAAACAATGTTTTATCTTTAGCAAAATATTACTAGTTGTCGTAATGAATTAAATCTGATTTTTGAAGAATGTTGTGGTATTTACTTAATAAATATTTTTGGTGCTATAAATGTAAAATAAGTTAGGACTGGGGTTTTAGCTCAGTGGTAAAGCATGTACTCAGCCTAAGTAAGGCTCTTGGGTAGATCTCCAGCACTAAAAGACAGATAGGTAGATATAGATAGATAGATGATAGATAGATGGATAGATATAAAGAATTTATACATATGAAAATATCATAATAAAATAATATAGGCAGAATAGTTAGGACAAAATAATTATAATAATAATAGGTACATTGAGATTTTTTTCCTTTAAAAGGAGGCCCAGATTTATTACTATGTGAGTAATAATACATCAACATCAACTCTAGAGCTTCGTTAAAAATAATGAAAATTTCAACTGACCACAGAAATCAAGGTCTCCTGGGTTGGCAAACTGGGAGTGTGCTAGTTAGAGCATTGTGGGTGAATTGTTCATGCTCTACATATATGAGAACCTCCTCCCTGGTTCAAAAGTTTATGAATTATTTGCTCTATTCAATTTTCCCATTTTCCGTTTCTAATTATTTTTTGTTTCGCAATTTTAAATCATTTCACCTAACTTCCTTTGGTTGAATTTACATTTTTTTCTTCTTAAGATGAATACTTAATTAATTCATATTTATTCCTTTGAAAAACAAAAAGGTTATTTAATACATGCCTCTTGCAAGACACAGTAGTACCTGCTTAAAAATCCCAGGTACTTGGGAGGCTGAGGCAAGAGGATCAAGTTCTAAACCAACCTCAGCAAGTTAGCAAGAACATGTCTCAAAATAAAACTTTTTAAAAGGTTGAGAGGGCTGAGGAAGGAGCTAACTCACCTTTCATTTCAACCCCCAGTATCATAAAAAATAGAAAAGAAACATGGCTCTTACATCTAATTATTTTGGGTAATTAATATTTTTTAGATTTATTTCATAAATACTCTGGAAGGACAGCTTCAATTTTGTCTTTCACTTAATATTTATATATGGTAGTTGTTACTGCTGATGGTGATTTTATTTTAAAATTGATCATGTTTGAGGGTTCTATTAGGCTAGCTAAGTTTTCTTTATTAATATCTCAATTTTTTCATTGTCATTGATGCAAACAATGGTAGTTTAAAATTTATTGAGAATTTTGGTTTGTTTCTATAAATATTTTCTATATATTTAAAAAGTAAGTGTACTTTCTGCTCATTGGATACAAAATTATACATATGCCTATTAAAGTAAGCTTATTATATTTTTCAAATTCATCTTATCCTTGTTTATTATTACTTAAGAATTGAAAAGAAGAGAAATGCTAAAGTAGCAAATTGCCGTTGAGACATTGTCAAATTCTTATGTGTAAAAGCCTTTAATAATTTTGAGGCTGTATCACTTCATATTAAGATCTTTGAATGCCACAATTCAATTGCAGAATCCACCACTTTTACTAATG
>JAJEJO010051619.1:0-16060 GCA_020662805.1 Glaucomys volans
TTACTATTTTCCCATCCAAAGTTTTTTCTCCAGTTCTTCTTTAGCACAAGGAGTTTTACTTGGGTGCATTGTTGTTCAGCCTAATTTGCATTTCACATCTCTTCTGGCTAGATGTATCTTTGTGACTAGATTCTGCCTGCCTGATGAGTTTTAAGCAGCTGTGGTATGCAGTTCCTGGGTTGTGCCCTTAAAAGACAGGAAGCTTGGCAGCTCTTCTTTGAAATGGTTGTCTTAAACTATCAGTATAAAGCTGTTTGCTTAGAATGGCAGAGCAAGGAAATAAGAGCCTGTCTTTTGAATACCATGGAAATGTCACATTAGTGTTAAACTGCTTATGTAAGGATTCATAATAGAGACTGTAATAAACATCTTTATTCTGGAATCATTGTTATTTGACCTGTGTTATTTGATGCAGTAACCAAATTAATGTAGTGTGAGTCATTGAAAAAATAGCATTCTAATAATTGAAATGGGTTACTGCAGGAATTTAACATATGCTAAAGATAATCACATGTGGGTAGGAGAAGATGCTTAAAATAAATAGTGTCTGTATATAAAAAAATAAGAAGTGTTTCCAACATAAAAAATAGCTATTAGGAGAAACAAGGAAATTGAGTCCCTATGTAATATGATGTATAAAATAAATTCAGTTACTCGAAAAGCTAAATATAAAATAAAAACATAAAAATAGCAACAATTCTTCAGCTTTTAAATGCAGATTTTAAAAATTTAAAGAGTAGATGAAATTTAAGAACACATTTTGATACATATGTCTTCATAAAAATTTAAATCTTACTATGAAAAAGATCATATGCAAAATTAAGTTCCAAAGAAAATATGAATATCCAAGTAATATTAGTATCTTTGCATTATAAGAAGAGTTATTGATTATTCTGAAATTCACCTAAAGGAAGGAAAATTGCTCTGTAGATGGAACACTCCATTTACAGAATTTCAGGGATATATTCTGTCCATTCAGAAGAAATATTTATTTGAAATAATTTATTCACATTAAAGATCATATGAAAACATTAAAATATGAAAATTATGGGTTTTATGATTACCCAGTCAATATGAAAATGACCTATCAGAATAACCTATCATTATTTTTAGTTTAAAAATAATCATACAAAGATATTTTCTTTGAGAAAAAAATGGTAAATTTGTTCACATTCTATTTGCTGCATAAAATGTGTAATGTACTCTATTTACATAAATAAAAATTGACCTTTAATGTATTACTTTTTACCATTTAGCATTTAGTATTCCCTTGGATGTTTTTTAAAAGTACACGTTTTAAAAATCAATTTATATAGAATCTCATTATTTTCCTCCACATTCACATTTAAGCTCAGCTAATAAAGAAGATGAAATAGCTTTTTGCCAAACAGATTTACAGAATAGGAAGGTTTACTTGCAAGCCATTTGTTTATATTAATATTTTTCATCAATATTTTTCAAAAATAAGTTATAACTAAACAATCCGTTGTTAATGTTGGTATCGAATTTGTTACGGCCATATTATCAGTAGCAAAAACCTTTGGGTGAAATGGTCAATATTTTTCCAATTAAAAGGACACTAAGAAAAGTCAAATAATGTGTTTTGAAGACACTGTCTTTCAACAGTTAAATCTAGATGAAAGCAAATGTTGCTGCTTTTTAGAAGGGGCATAAAAAACATCAGAGAGTTACAATTTGTTTTCACTAGAAAGTACTATTATTCTTCAAGTTAGAAGTTCACATATTACCACTTCTTAATTTATCTACTCCCTGTTCAAAAAATGTTCAATGATTAAACTGATGACAGGAAGAAGGGATAAGAGAGAGACAAAGAGAAAGAGAAATGTGGTTAAGGGTAACATGAATTGTGTTAAGGGTAATAATTGTGTTAAGGGTAACATATGAATACTAAGCAGGTGAGTCATTTTAACTTTGATTTTGAAACTACTAACTAGTAACACGGGTGAGAAACCTTGGAGAGCCTTCTTTGATCATTTACTAAGAAGGTTTGAGAGCTTTGTTGTAGAAACAAACAGAATCAACTTTCCATGTTCTCCTTAGTCAGCATTTGGCTTAGTTACCATTTCTCAAAATATCTCAACATTGGCCTTTTGAGAGGAAACTTTTTGAGTTAACAGGAAATATATTATTTTTCCTTCAAGTTTCAAACTTCACAGACTCATCAGAGAAGTAATTAGAGGGCATAAGCAATTTAAGAAAATACAATGACTTTGTATAAAATTTCTTATAAAGTTACATATTTCTTGGGAAAAAATTAGCATTCACGAGCAAGGAATATCCCATATTATCCTAGAGTTGATTTCTCTGAACATTGCTAATTAACAGTATTTTGACCTGGATGTTAATGATGTTAAGAAAAAAAAATGTATATTGTTTCTCTTTTTAAAAGCATATTACTTAAATTTTTTATTTCAGCTTGTTATTTCAACTAATTACAGTCTCTCAGAAATCTGACAATTTCAATTTATTTATAAAATGACATGGATTACTGAAAGTTTGTCATATTTCTTGTAAGCTGCTCTTCCTAAACAAAATAATCCTATCTTTGTTCCATTTAGTTTATTATATCATCAGAAAGAATTTAACTGCATTGTGGAAGAATAACTCCTATACATTTGTAAGGGTTGTCGAGGGTCAGGTAACCTTATTAAGAGTAGTTTCCTTAGGCTCTGCTGTACCATGAGACCTGGTAAGTGGGATTTCATGAAAGCCACATGAGATCTACCTAACATGCAGCCCATTTACACAGTGGTCTCTGACCTTCCTCAAAATCCAGAAACAAAAGCTCAATTTAAAATTAATCTTAGCTGGGAATTCTAGTGTACTTCCAGGGACTCTTGATTTTAAAAGTTTATTTTATTGACAGACATTTTTCTCTGACATGATACTTTCTTAATATAACATTTTATTAGATTAGTCATTACATGTATGGAATAATAAGCTGAAAAGAGAGTATAGCCTTTTCACATAGTGAACTGTTTTTTCTTGTTGTCAGTTTTATGTGTTAACATATTTTCTAAATATTAGTCTTGGAACATGTTCTTTTTCATCAGAAAAAGATATTGAATTTGCTCCAGGCAAACTCTCAACTTCAAGAAGTATACTTCTACATAAAGAAGTATTCCTTGGTTTAAATATATTTTCCCATATTTAAGTATATTAAATGAAATACTGAGATAAAAATCTTCACTAAAAGAATCATTACATTATACATTTAATCTCATTTTTAAATATAAAGTAAATTTAATAATACCATGCTTGATTAATGGTAATGAGATTAAACACCTCTTCATAAGAGACAGTACTGTGTCATTACAATTAACATATGTAACCATGTTTTTGTTTATGACTGAGACCTTGAAGTTTTAATTAGTAGCTTAAACTGAATAAGAATGATGTGTATTTACTAACATCAGGTGGTAGTATAAAAAGGGACAATCACAAGGAAATAATTTATTATCATTGTTTCAATAAGTAAATTACTAAATTGTAATTACTAAATTAGCTCTCATCAGAATACCCTGACACTACCCCCTCATCTTATAGAGAATTAGTTAATCTTTCTTCAACTGCATTTTTAACCTAGCCCTTTATCATAGATACCACTATTAGGACATGCATTTGACTCCATTAATTCTAAATTTAGATATATTGAGGATGCATATTTGGCAAAAGGGTAAGACACTAGAAATTAAATGTGTGAAAAAAGAATCTCAAATTCTCCTGTAGCATGGAGCAAGGTGTCAGGTAGATTCTTTGTCTTGCAAATTCAAAAAAAAAGAGATCCATGGAGAAGTGTAGGGACACACCTTAAAATGGCGACCGCAACAACACCACCCTCGGGGCAAAAGTCTCCCCCACTCGGGGTACCACCAAGGTGGCGGCCCAGGATTGGCTCATTCAACTTCCATGAACCTGAGCAGCTTTACATCTTAGCAGACCTCTGCCCTGCAGGCCTTGCTGTATACTGCATGGGCTGTTGACCTTTAAAATGATTGGCCCCCGCCTGTATCTCCTCCCCTCGCTCCCTTTTCATATACCTGTTTCACCTCCCCATTAAACTGAGATTCTGCTTCGACAGACTCCCGGCTGGTGTGCGTTTTTCAGCCTTCGACACTCACCATCCTGTTTGATCCCCATGCCCCCTCTGGCTGGTCCAGGGAGGGCACCCAACCTTTGTTGTTCGGTGCGGAACAACAACTGGTGCCCCGTGTGAGGAACGAGGGAACTTCGTCTGCAGGCAATCGGTTCAGTTCGCGGGTGAGTGTACTCCCATTGAAATATGGGACAGTCTAGCTCCAGGTATGACCCCTCTCTAGACTCCCTCCGGGTACTCCTTAGGAGCCGGGGGTTAGAACTTTCAGATAGTCAAGTTTTTCAGACCTGGAAAGTCCTCGTCAGGATAGCCCCTTGGCTTCCGGAGCCCAATTTATTTGACTGGGACACATGGGACAGGATTGAACAACTCCTTCATAAAGCCCAAATTCGTAGAGGAGAAATTCCTCCTCTCGGGGCTTTTCCTACCATCGCAGCCCTTAAGAGCTGTTTTCCACCCAGCCCTGGTCGCACCATAGGCAGAGATCAGGGCGCCCCTGAGGTGATGCGATCTCAGGAAAGCGGCCCGAAACTTTCTCCACTTGATGAACCAGGAGAGTCCTCTCAGGAGCCCAAAGCAGAGCCTTTTGATCCATTTGACTCGGCTCCTTGGCCACCTCGAGAGGAGGTCGCCGAGTCTCCAAAGTAGCGCTTACCTGAGAGCATTTCCCCCTCTAATCCTTTCCGAGCTTCATCAGCCCCTCCCCCACCATATCCGCCCAGCGCAGTAAAACCGCTTATCGGGGCCGCCCTTCTCCTCCGCCTCGGAGGCGTGTCACTCATTATACTCCCTTTGGAAAGCTTAAATATATCTTTGTAACTGTTGATACCTTTTCCCATGCCTGCTGGGCCACAGCTCATGCTGGGGAAAAGACAAAACATGCCATAAGCCATTTCTTACAATGTTTTGCTGTCCTTGGTCTGCCCAAGCAACTTAAAACTGATAATGGCCCTTGCTTTGCTAGTAAATCTTTCTCAACATTTGTAGAATGCTGTAACATTCAACATTCTACGGGTATACCACATAATCCCACCGGACAGGCGATTATAGAACGCCAAAACTGTACTTTAAAGACCCAATTAATAAAACAAAAAGGGGGAATATCCTCCCCCCATGATCAGTTAAAAATGGTATTGTGTACTCTGAATATTTTAAATTTTTCCAAAGAAGATAATCTTTCACCATTCCAGAAACATTGGGCTACTACAATAAAATATCAAACCATCAAAGTCCGTTGGAAGGACCCTCTCACAGGGGCCTGGCGGGGTCCTGATCCTCTCCTGACTGTAGGGAGAGGGTTTGGATGTGTGTTCCCTATTGGGGAAAATAAACCTATTTGGATACCTGCAAAAACATCAAATATCACCCCTCTACTGATAATGATCATTCTTCTCCTGAAAGTGAGAAGTCTAACCCAGGAAGCTCTGCCTCTTGAGGTTCTTTTCTTTCTTTTTATTCTCATAACAGAAATAAGAGGACCCTGACCCTCCTGACACCTTGGTGATGGCGCTGCCTCTTGGATTCACCGCGTGGGTAGGACTGTGGACTCTCCCTTTGATAACCTGTAATCCCCATGCTCCTCAGCTATTAACCTGGGAAGTATTAAATCCTACTGGACAAAGGGTCTGGTCCATAAAGGAAAGCCACCCCCCAGGGGCATGGTGGCCCACTTTACACCCAGATGTATGTCAATTAGCTATTGGACTAGACACCTGAGATTTGCCTGAGGTAAATAAACCCAATGAGATCCCCCTACGGGGTCCCGAAACAGGAGATTACCCCTGAAATTATTTGGGGGATTATAGGGGGTGCCGGGACCCACAGCGGCGGTGTTTTCTCAGGAACACAGATTTTTATGTATGCCCTAAGGATGGCCGAAACCGCCAACAGATAAGAAAATGTGGAGGGCCTGAATCCCTGTACTGTGCAGCCTGCGGATGCGAAATCACTGGGGAAACTTCTTGGAACCCCTCTTCCAGTTGGGATTGGATCACAGTACGCCGTGACTTTATCCTTATCCGTACAGGAAAAGATAAATGTTACACCTCTAGGCTCCCCCAATCAGCTTGTGGCTCTAATCCCCTTTGTAATCCACTTAATATCTCCTTCACAAACCAAGGAAAAGATAAAAATAACTTGCCTAATTGGCTCAAAGGAAGAACTTGGGGTCTCCGGTATTATGCTCCTGGGTATGACTTTGGCCTCTGGTTCACCATCAAATTACGACAGGAGGCCACTCCAGTAGTGATAGGCCCAAACAAAGCTATCCAATCAGCCCCCAGACCATCTAGTCCCACTAAGTCTCCTCAGTCAGTATCTAGCCCTGGTAAAACAAAAACGGTTACTGCCAGGACACTTAAAACTGGCACAACAATACTAGGACAATCAGGCGAAGGACAAGTACCTTCCCTCTTTAACTTAATTGCGGGAGCATACTCTGCCCTAAACTCCACTCAGAGCAATTTAACCCGGTCCTGCTGGCTATGTCTTTCTGCCTCTCCCCCTTACTATGAGGGAACTGCAGTCAATGGAACCTATAATAGAACCTCTAGCTCTATTTGTGATTGGAATGAAATTCATAAGCTTACCCTCCATGAGGTATCAGGGAAAGGCTTATGCTTGGGATCCCCCCCTAAGGGCAAACAGTCCCTGTGTGCCCGGACAGATTCTGTAGACACCGCTCAGAGCCATTTCCTTGCCCCAGAGACGGGAACCTGATGGGCATGCAATACAGGACTGACCCCCTGCATCTCAACCATGATATTTAATAATTCTGCACATTATTGTGTCATGGTCCGTTTGTTCCCCAGAGTACTTTATCATGAGGCCAATTCTTTTGAAGACCAGATGGAGGGACACATAACCCGGTTTCGCCGGGAGCCTATGTCCCTCACCTTAGCCCTCCTTCTGGGCATTGGGGCCGCTACGGGAATTGGAACAGGAACAGCTGCCCTGGTACATGGATCACAACAAATGGCCCAATTAGAGGCCACAATAGATCAAGATTTAAAAACTCTAGAAAATTCTGTTACTGCATTACAAGAATCCCTTACCTCCCTCTCTGAGGTTGTTTTACAAAACAGGCGAGGCCTGGACCTCCTCTTTTTGCGAGAGGGGGGCCTTTGTGCTGCATTAAAAGAGGAATGTTGTTTTTATGCTGACCACTCTGGGGTGGTCAAAGAATCTATGGCAAAGTTAAGAAAGCGTTTGGAGGAACGGCGACTCGAACGAGAAGCCCAAAGAGGATGGTTTGAATCTTGGTTCAATCAATCTCCCTGGCTAACCACTCTGTTGTCTGCTATAATTGGTCCTTTAATTATCTTGCTTCTAATCCTAACCATAGGTCCCTGTCTCTTCAACAAGTTCAGGCAGTTCATCCAAAAGCGCCTTGAAGCAGTTCAATTAATGAGCGTCCAAGTTCAATATCAAAGATTGGCCACCAGTTCTGAGGAGGATCGTTATGCCACCACTAGGGTGTAATGTTGCCGTTGCCATAGAGACCCCTTGAGTCGATGACGGGTAAGACCCCAAGTGCTGTGGCAACCTAAGACAGGCTCAAGCTGAGGCTCCACCCTGGAGGCTACCTATGGTGGAATCTCCAATGACGGGTAAGATTTGTGGAAACCGCATATCAACCTAAGACAGGACCCTGGCCCTAAGGAGGCCAGGCTTCCAATGACGGGTAAGAATGCGATTTGCCATGAACAACCTAAGACAGGAATTCCACCTAGCGACAATAATAAAACAAAAAGGGGGAGATGTAGGGACACACCTTAAAATGGCGACCGCAACAACACCACCTTCGGGGCAAAAGTCTCCCCCACTCGGGGTACCACCAAGGTGGCGGCCCAGGATTGGCTCATTCAACTTCCATGAACCTGAGCAGCTTTACATCTTAGCAGACCTCTGCCCTGCAGACCTTGCTGTATACTGCATGGGCTGTTGACTTTTAAAATGATTGGCCCCCGCCTGTATCTCCTCCCCTCGCTCCCTTTTCATATACCTGTTTCACCTCCCCATTAAACTGAGATTCTGCTTCGACAGACTCCCGGCTGGTGTGCGTTTTTCAGCCTTCGACACTCACCATCTTGTTTGACCCCCGTGCCCCCTCTGGCTGGTCCAGGGAGGGCACCCAACCTTTGTTGTTCGGTGCGGAACAACAGAGAAGCAGAAGGTAGAGTAGTAAGATTTATTTGAAACAAGAAAACGCTTCCTCTGTACAGGGAGGGGTACAGAGGCGGGTTCCACTGGCTATTCTTTGTGGGTTTTTAAAGGCATTTCTGATGGCCCAGCTCAGGAGACGGGTGGAGTCTATGTGAATGAGGAATACTAGCATGGACCAGTTAAACTCTTCAAACTCTGGGTATAATAGGCCAAGTAGAGGTACACACATTTAATCCCATATTTACATGATTGAGAGAATCAGCCTAGCCTTGGGATTTCGTACACATATTGATGAGAGAAAGTGCTGGAGTAGAGGTCGATTTTGTGATTGGCCATTGCTAGGCCATTCCTTCCTTCATTAGAAGGAAGACCCCAACCCATGTGGTTAAAGTTCTCTGGGCAGCAACAGGATGTTCTCAAGGCTCAGTGTCTTCTTTTAGGATGGCATGTTCTCTTTCTCTCCTTCCCTCCTCCAAGGCCATTATTATTTTCTGTTTTTTGTCTCATGCCTACATTCTGCAGCTAAAAGACTTATTTTTAGGGAATAGTAAACCAATCATTTTGCTTATTGTACTTTAAGTAAAAGTTATTGTTTTATATCCTATATCTCACATTTATTTATAGGGTAGATTATTTACTTCATTGAAATAAATATCCAAGCATAATGTTTATACATGGTGAAATTCACAATAAAAAAGTCAATGTCAATGCAAATTTTTAAATTTGATTTTTCTTGACCAGCTTCAGCTTGGGATTTTATACCAAAGTCAAGAAAGGTCTTAGCTTTGGCATTTTGTTAATTATTTCTATATGTATTATTAATATTAATTTCTATTGTGTTTAAAGTCTTTATTGTGGACATTTTTAATAACTAGTCAATTCAATGAGCAATATTTTAACTTTTAGTAACTTACAGGATCTTTATGCCAATGTCTTAGTCAGTTTGGGCTGCTACAATAGAATACCTGGGGCTTCTTAGTGTATGATGAATAAAGATTTCTTTCTTAGACTTCTGGAGGATGGAAAGTCTACAGTCAGGGGCCCCCCATTTAATGAGGGCCATCTTGCTGTGTCATCCTGTGGTCGGAGGAGGAGGGGCAAGAGAGTGCATGCAAGAGGGCTAGCAGGAAGGGGACAAAGTTGCTTTTACAATAAACCTACTATCACAAACACAAAACTACTCTTATGATAATGATGTTAATATTATCGTGAGGGTTCTGTTAAGGTCCCACCTGCCAACACTGTTGCATTGGGGATTAAGTTTCCACCATGAGCCAGGCACAGTGGCACACACCTGTAATCCCGGATGCTCAGGAGGCTGAGGCAGGAGGATCAAGAGTTCAAAGTCAGCTTCAGCAATAGTGAAGCACTAAGCAACTCAGTGAGACCCTATCTCTAAATATAATACAAAATAGGCTGGGGATGTGGCTCAGTGTCAAGTGCCTGAGTTCAGTCCCCCATACACACCCCCAAAATAAATTTCCACCATGTTGTCTTTGAGGAACGTATGTGAACCATGTAAGTCAACTTGTTGTCCAATATAGAAAAATATTTTTTAAAAGAGTCATTTAGTATCAGTAATGTACAATTCTCATAGTTCTCTGAATATGCCCCATATATAATGTTTTACTATGAAATTCTGACCCAAGAGTGTAGGAGCATCAATTTTATCTTTCAAGAATTAACAAAAAATACTTTTATTTGTATTTCTTAGAAATAAGATTTTTCTGAAATTACTGGAGTTGTACATTGTTTTAGAAGACATAACTGAAGCCAAGATATACTACTATTTGTTCATTTATTCAATCATTTACTCATTTAACAAATATATAAGAAGTTTCTACACGACAGGCACTCTTCTGACTCTGAGCATACAACAATGATAAAAATCAAGACCAGGTTCTGTCATGGATTGTTCTTTCCATTAGGAAGGTAAAAAATATAAACAAACAGATGTACATAAATAGATGCACACATATATACACACATACATACTTATATTAAATCTCAAAAGTTTATGGAGAAAAATAAGACAGGGAAGAGAGATTAGGAGTGCATAGGAGACTCTTGTTTAAATAAATTCATCAGAATGACTTCATCAAACAGGTAGTATTTGAGCAGTCTTCTAAAATGGAGAAATGGAGAATTATTTGGCTCCTTGGAGAACATTACACCCAAATAGAGAGAACAAAATGCCAAACCCGGATTGTGTTTTGTATGTTCTGGGAACAACGAGCATAGTGATGAGTCAGAACAGAGGAAGGGAGTAAGAGAGTTACAGAAGATGAGAAAATTTGTGGAGAGTGCACCACATCAAATTAGAATTTGCAGATTATATATAGTTTGGATTATCCTCTGAGTGAGACAGTAAGTAATTAGAGGCATTTCTGAAAAGAAATGAAAAGATCTCTGCTGTATTTAAAAAGGATCTCTTTAGCTGCCATGTTCAGAAAGGGGCTAAAACAGGCAGAATTAAGAGGCAGATGATGGTGGCTTGGCAAAGGGTAGCAGCTATTCAGAGACAGGGAATTTTCCAGATTCAAAAGTAGAGGCAATGAGCAGGGGATGCAGTTCAGTGATAGAGTGCTCCCAGAGTATGTGTGAGACCCTGGGTGCAGTCCATAGTACTAGGGGTAAAATCGAAATTAAAAAAGAAAAATTGCCCCAAATTTTCCAACAAGCTACTTGGCTACAAACATAAAATTAGAAGTTATTAGTATAGGTATGAAATTTAAAGTTGTAAGATTAGATGTATTCACTTGGATAGTAGAATTAGTGAAAAAGAAGAAGAGGAGGAGGAGGGGGAGGAGGAGGAGGAGGAGGAAAAGAAAAAAGAGTATCCAAGACAGAGACTTTGAGTACTCAAACATTTAGAAATTGTGATGGTTGGAAACCAGTCTTTCCCACTTTTATTCTCTTTTTTCTTTTAGAAATGTTGCTCTCTTCTATCAAAATGTCAAATACCAAGGGACATTCAAACTCACACACTTCATAACAGTGTATATGCTATTGACTTTCAGGATGTTTTGCCCTATTTATTTTTAAAGCTATATAATTAGACAATACTATTTTCATTTTAGTGCTACTAGTAGAGATAATGATGTATGCAGCCTATTTGGGGATTTATAGATGTATTTCTTATTGCTCACTCTTTCCTATTTTAAAATATTCTTCCAGGAATTTTTCTTCTTGGAATAACTCCTTTTGATGTTTTTCTTTTTTCCTTCAAATCTCTTGGTGGTCACTTAGTGGTTATCATGAAATATTTATTTTTACTTAAGGTATGTATTTTTGTCCTTGATGATCTCTTATTTTGTGGATATACTTGTGATCATGTCCTTTATCTCTTTGCAGGTTTCACAGTAGTCATTTTGCTGTATTTATTTTGAGATGCTAATGTAAATGGTACTCAGGCATCTTATATTGTCATTAACTAATTCTTGGATTTTATAATGATGTCATACTTTAACCTGTAATTGTCTCTCCACCTTACATTTGGAAAATTTGTTATTTCTGGTTGTCAGATGATACAAATTATTAACCTTTCCTTCAGTCTGTACCCAGAAGCCAGGCCCAATTAAGTACTCTGAGGCATTGCATCCTACCTGGGCATCTATGGTCACATTCTCAGGGAAACCCTGATCCTCCAGATTTACTGCTCCTCTAACTCTGATAGGTCATGGTTTCTCTATTTCATTGTGGGAGTGGCAAGAGACTTTTGTGGACTTCTGTTAACCATTGGGATGTCCAGTCGAAGTCCAGGTCCTTGGTGTCACAAACAAATAATTGAGTGAGACACAGAAGTAACAGTGAGAGTACAGATTAATTGAGGATGAAGAAAGCACTTTGTTAGTTAGAACAGAGTGGGCCAAGTAAGAGTGAGGCTCAAGGCTCCAATGTCTGGTAATTAGGGTCTTATATTCTGAACTGTGGGGCATTCTTTTCCCTATCAGGACCTGATCGAAGACATTACCCCATTTTCTCCCATTGGCTATCTTATGCTCCAGTATTACAGTATTCCATCAGCATTGATTACTTAAAAGCCTAATTAGAACACTGTCCACTTTACTTCCATTGGTCATTTTAAAATTTGAAACTGTGGTGGGAGTTGTCATGGTGATAAGTCCTCAGTGGTGGGAGTTGTCATGATAATGTGATCTATTATAAACAGGAATAGGACTCATCTCCTTGTCTTGTTCTCCAGTGGCTTCTTTTTAGATGTCTCCACCATCTTGGTATCCCTGAACTTCTAACACTTCTATGCTTCCTGTGAAACAAGATACTAAGAACAAGCAGTCTTTCAGTGATATACTCACTACTGAGTATTCTAAGGCCATAAACCTAGAAGTAGAGCACATTATTTTCCTATATCTTGTATGATTCTATGTCACACAGACAAAAAAATATTATAAAAGAAATATCTGTCATTTACAACAGATATTGCTTTGGCTCCTGAGTTGAGTATATTAACCAGCCCTTTTGAGATATTCACTGATCCTGAGTAAAATACATAAATGTATTTTTCACAAAGCTAAACTTCAAAAATTCAGTAGGAGAGTATTTCTTTTATAATTAACTCCTTCCTATTTGTTTAGTATAAAATATCTTTCATGAAAAGCAGATGATATGAATAGGTGGCATTGCCTTGCTTTGTTTTATTTTGAATTACCTACTCATTTGAAATAAAAAGTACAAGGTCATGAAAGTACACATCTCTTTTTTATTTTATATAAGCAAAATTGAAAATTTTGATTCTGATGAAAGTATACTAAATTTATAAAGCTCCATATTACAAAACATAGTATAGCCTTGTATTGTTTGTTATAAAAATTGATAAAATAATAAGTTCATAGGGAAAACATAAGTTTCTATATTTTAAAAGTAGTTTTTTAAGTCCACAAAAAAGTTGGGTAAATTAAGATGATCCACACACTATTATAAATTCCCACTTTGAAAACTAATTATTTTACATGGCAGTTTTTACTTCTCTGTCGACTTAGAAATTATATATATAAGCTATATATTTATGAGATATAAATGAGAATACTAATAATAGCCATGGTTTTTTATATCCTGACTTTGACTTTACATTAGAGTCTCATCAATATAGGGAAATGTGAACTAAAGGAGCCTTGCCCAGTACTGGGTACAGATTTTTTTTTTTTAATGTTTATTGTTTTCAGGTTCATTGTTCATAGTTCAGATGTCATGGTTTGAGATTTTTTCCTTCAGACAATTCATGTGGAAAGCAAACTCCAACACAATAGTGCTGGGAAGTGAGGCTTGTTGGGAGAGGTTTAGGTCACCAGGGCTCTGTAGCCATTGTGGAGAAATTCATGCTGCTATAAGAAGGACTTCTTGATGCTCACTCTTGTACTCTTCTACTATGTGAGAGGAAACATTTCACTTGCCTCCTGCTTTCTGAGATAGGAAGACTCAGCAAGAAAACCCTCAGAGAATGTCACCACTTTGATCTTGGACTCCTCAGCATCCAGAACAATGAAAGAACAAATTTCTGTTCTGTCTGTACAAATTTTCCAGTATGAAGTATTCTGTGAGAGCAGCACAAATCAGACACACACATATATTTCTGCCTATTAGCTATTATGGGTAAATATATTCTATCAGTGAGATGTCCCCATTGGTGCTGGGGATTGAACCCAGGACATTGTGCACATTAGGCAAACACCCTACCAACTGAGAATGGCAATGTTTTTGTGAGTTTGCTATTGGATGTATATGTAAGAAGGGCATTGGTAAGTATTCTCTCATCCTAAGGCATTAGGCAACGCACAAGTCTGATATTATTCATTACAATTGTTATGTGGCAAGTTCATTTTCATTACCTTGAACCAAGTCTATAGCACTACATCCAGAAAAACTAAGATAATTGAGTTGTAAAAGGCTAAAATTCAAAGAAGTTCATATTTTTCTGATTGCTCTGTCTTCATTCTGCTAGGATCATGCAACAACATTGGATATTTTAATTATTTTTTTAAAAACTATTTCCTGTGGCTATAAAGATTAAAGTCTTCCCTATTTTCCTATATAGTATTTATTTATGATCAATTAAAATATGTATTGAGCTGGATACAAAATCATACACAAATAAGAAAATATTAAATTTATTATGAGATCAAGGATTTGTATATTATTTTAAATATGATTTGTATATAACTTTTCCATTCCAGGTTATATACATTAATCTTTTATATCATGAAAATTATTTTTAACTATAAATCACTAAGGAAATTGTAAAACAAGTAGCAACAGTTTTCTTAGGAGTTTCTCATTATGAGTTGCCATTATTTATCATGTTCAAAAACAGTTCAAAAGAATTTATTTATTTTTTATGTCAATTACTGTTTTATTGATTGAATTTAAAATACATAATGAAAAAAGTATAATAAAATCTGTAATGCTTTCAAAGAAATTATTTCTTATTAAATCAAAATTGGTATATGCCTTCATATTCATTTGGGGAAAATGTATTGCATACAGATATGAGATGTTTCTATTCTTTCACAATGTTTGATGCACAAATACTTTGCAGATCCTTAGGAATAACTGCAACATTTGCGGTTTACAGAAAACAGTTTAGGAACTAATGGCCTGTGTCAATCTATTTAACAATCTATTAAAAATAGATTGTTAATTCTAAAAAATAATTTACATGGACTAGAGAATCTTGAACCTTCTTTGTTCCATCATTCCTGTGTTTGAATTTCTTTGCAATTATTTTTTATAGGTCTCTTTGTACCTATTTGAAACCTGTTTCCTCCGGTGCAGACCTGGGCAATTAACTGGCAAGCATCTTCCTCACTCCAATATTTTATTCCAAATAAATATTTATTCCTAAAGACACTAACAGTTAACAAAATGACATGCCCAGGATTTGAATAGATATGGATAGACAAAGGACATCTTAAACCTCTTTTGTCATTTCAATGCATTTCATGGAGTTGGGGAAACATTCACAATTAGAGAGTATCTAAGCGCTGTACTGATGGTACTGGTTGAAAGGGTAAAACCAATGCGGGAGAATATTTATGAAGTTCTGCAAAGGAGGAAGCATGTTTAGCAACAAAAGACTAAATAGGAATCAAGATTTAGACTCTAATTTAGGTTTCCAGGTTTTAAATTAGTCTTGGGATTGTCACAACTGCTCTAGGTCTGTTTTCTTATCTGTAACATGAGGTCAGATTGGGTTCTACTGATGTGGCTCATGATGGGAGACCTTCGCTGCCAGTTTATCTTCTCACACTGAAGGCCACACAGGCACTGCCACAGGCACTGTTAGTAGCCCCATTTTCAGGTGAGGACATTGAGGCACTGAGAGGTTATTTACCTGCTAACACATAGCAAATAACTGGTAGTTCCAGTACTGCCTCCAGGGTTTCTGGCCTCTTTGCCCTTGATCATAAGCCCAGATTTCTCTTCTGAGGGGATGGGGAAGGTTTTGAGGTGGACCTCCTGAGATGGATGAGGGCAGAAATTAAGTTAGACTGTGTCTCTAATTCAGTCCCCAGAGTACGGGATCATGGGGAAGGAGGTAGGCAAAAGGACAGTCAGTATAGGTAATGAAGGATTGAGTCCAGAAGATAAAAGCTGATTCAAAGGGAATGGAATGTTAATACCTCTTCCACAGGTTGCCAAACTTACCTACCTCCAGGGAATTGTTCCTTCCTAAGAGGCATTGTTGATGAGTAGCCTAGAGTGTTGCCCCTGGGTAGCTCCCTTCCTTCCTGTACTCCTGGGTGGCTTTGTTTTTGCCCTTGG